>JAKELP010000022.1:1800000-2000000 GCA_029929735.1 Mimosa pudica | reverse complement strand
TAGAAAAGATATTACATGATAAAGTTGATATCAAGATGCCTCAATCTCATTGACAAATTCATTGACATAGCAAGCACTTAGACATAAAAAAAGAGATGAGTATATCACTCCCTTTCTTTTTTTTTTGTCTCCTGTCTCTGTCTCCTCTCTCTCTCACTTCCTTTCTATTTTACCTCTTTTTTCCAAGGGTCTCTCATAAAACATCACTCTCCTTCCCCTTCTAATTCACAAGCTACTCCTTATATAGGCATGCCACTAGGGTGTGCCTTAATTATATTATGACCTTTGAAGCAAAGAAGAATTTGTAGTAATTTTTTCTCCTTGTTTAAAGCCATAGAATCAGCACAAATTGTCCCAATTCAAATGTGGTGACTTTGCCTTATTTACATTTTCTCCACATGGAAGGGAAGAAAAATCAGCCGACAACAATTCTCTCCTTTGATCCATGTGTGAAGCAATGATAACAAATCCATTCAATCAAAACTTACATGTGAAGTCTTTGCTTTAATTATATTTTTTTCCACTATGAGAGCAACAAAGAATAAGCAAGATATCTTCACATTTTAATTCATATGTGATCAATATGGAATAAACAAGAGTCTTTCAATCCCCATCCAACATTTGATAGATAAAGCATAGGCAAAAATCTCTCAAATTCCAATCTAATTTTAATTCAAACAATCACAAGGGATTATATTCAAATGTTTCTAATTTAACTTCTTTCACTTTGACATATGCATGGAAGCAATATGGATTCAAATAATCCATTCCCTTTTGGTTTTCATTTGATCAATATGTAAATTATTTCTATTTAAGTTCAAAAATGAAGGCTATCATGTTCACTATGGAGAAAATTTGGTAAATCTTTTTTAATGGAAAAAGGTGAGCGGGCATTTATGGCCATGGGAGAAAATCAGGACCAGCAAAAAGGTTTCTTGTTAAGCAAAGAGTTAATGGGCAAATTTAGCACTCTACTATTGCCAAAAGTTTACCGAACATAAATAAGAATTTGATGGCTCAAATGTAGCACACATCTATTCAAAAATAGCTCAAATCTAGCATTTCAGTAAATTTTAATGGATTTGACCGTTAAGTTTGACCAGAGCATGTCAAGTCATCTACCATGTCACCCAATTTTGCCACGTCACCCGCCACGTCACTCAATGGGCCCACTTACTATCCATTATTGGGTGACGTGGTAGGAAACGTGGCAAAATTGGGTGACATGGCATGCTCTGGTCAAACTTGAAAGTGAGGATGCACAAGAGGGGGAGGGGGTGAATTGTGCTATAAAATAAAACTTATAAAATAATGCGCACAAATATTTTATACTGGTTCGGTCGTAACTGTTGACCTACGTCCAGTTCTCAATCCCTTGATTGAGTTCCACTAAACCACAGGTTTTACAACGGGTTCACCTGCAACCTTTACAACCACAAGTTTTCCGTGCTAACTTGCAACCTTTACAGCCTTACTAGCCCCCCCTTACAACTTGCAAGGGTTCAACCTTTAAACAAAGGATTTACTACTTAGTTCACTCAATGAACGAATTGAGATACTCACTTAAGTACAATAAATGTAGAGTCTTAAATACAAAGAGTACAAGATAACAAAAGAATAATTCTCAAGGTATTAAGTGCTCTCTTGAACTTTTTGCTTTCTGGGTATTCTGAGTATGATGCTTTGAATGCTTGAATGAATTTTGCAGTTTTTGTTCGGTGCTTCATAAATGTTGAAGTTGTTCCTTTTATAGCATCCTCTAATACTCCACATGTTTGAACGACAATAAATCCGTTTGAATATATCCGTTATTCCCTTGTTACCGTTGGCTTCATTAATGCTCATAAATGCTCAGCAGGGTTGACTTGCTTTATCTCTGAAAAGCAACTCTGACAAGTCTGCTCTGTCAAAAGCAACTTTTGACATCTGAGCATTTGTACGTTCTCACTCTTGTACTTGCTATCAGATGTGATTATGCTACCAGTAGTAGGAGCCTTGTTCTGCCAGTGTTAGTCTAAGAGTCCCAGTGCTAAGAGTATTCACTATCGGAAGCTCTTTTGCTATCGGAAGCGAAACTAAGTTCTGCACATAAATGTTAGTCCAGCAAGAGTAATAGAAAATCAAGTGCAGTGGGAAGCATATTTGCTATGGGAAGCAATTTCGCTTTGGGAAGCATTCCTACTCAGACTAGGTTCTGACATAGTGTCTTATTGACTTCCGCTATGGGATGTATACAACATCTGCAAGCGCTAGTTACGTTGTTTTAGCTCTAATTCTTTCGGTAGTGATTTTGCATCCGATTGTGTTCTAACTTAGGATTTAATTCTAATCTAATCATTCCTAAGTGAATAATCAGTTCTTTCATATTTTAGTCTTCATCAAAACTTAAGATTTTAACAAAACTTAACGGTCAGATACGTTACAATTGACGGAAATGATAGATTTGAGCCATTTTTAAATAGATGTGTGCTCATTTGAACCATCAAATTCTTGTTTATGTTCGGTGAACTTTTGACAATAGTAGAGTGCTAGATTTGACCCTTAACTCTTAAGCAAATATCAAAATGCATTAATCTTGTTAGATAACATTTCTTTTTGTTGCCTGCCAAATTTCCCAAAGATGTCTAATGCATGTATCCATGTTTAAATTGATATGTTTCCTTTCATTTTTCATTTTTCATGCAATATTTTATTATTTTTGTTTTATTATTTTTTAATCATAATTATTTATGGGTCTGGTCAAAATAGGGTGTTTACATATATTATATATATAATATTATTTATGTTTATTTATTGATTTCCTCGGATAATATCCTTAACCCTTTTAGAGGGTTAGAGAGGTTGTCACAATGAATTCGAATGGTCAGTTCACCACCTGTAATTCATACGCCTTTTAATTTCTCACGAAAATTCCCATTCAGTATATTTAATTTTAATGTTTTGCATGTGTGTGTGTGTGAATTCCATTGGTTGGTTCACCGCCTGTAATTCATATATATATATATATATATATATATATATATATATATCTATATGTATTATAATATTATTATTGCAAAATTATGTCATTTAATATTCACATTTTTTTATTATTATTATTTTTCATTTTATATTATGCATTTTATTTTGTTTATATTATGTGTTATATTATTTCTCTTTATTTTATCAGTTTATATGATACATTTTGTTATTTTTATATTGCAATTCATATTATTCTACCAACAATTTGTTATGTTCTTTACTTTTATAATATTATATTTCTTGTTATTTTTCAATTTATTATAATGGCCTGAAGCCATGACATTCCCAAATTTATTTTATTAGATGACCTGAAGTCTTATCACTTTGATCGGTATAAGATCATCTTAAAATTTTCTTTTAAAAAAATGGCATGAAAAGAGGAGTGACACTTTGATGTCCTAAATAGAAAAAATATAAGTTAAAAAATCATGAAGACTAATGACAAAGGACTATAAGGCCCTGAATGTTAATGACAAAGGATTAAGCATCAAATGAGAAAATATGAAAATATGACTAAAATTTTACAAAATAATTAAATGTCGTATGAATAAGTATGTATCAATTTATTATTAGTATACATATAAATGACCATAGGTTATGAAAACATTTATATTGAATTGTTATAAGGCAAAAGAAATATTAATAACCCCTGAAGGGTCATTGTTGCAAGGCAAATTTAAAAGATATATTGATAACCCCTGAAGGGTCATTGAAGTTTATTTTAAGTTATTAGTTAATATTGTTATTTATTTCATTATTTATGTAAATTAATTATCTTTCTATTTCATATATATAGGTTATTTACATATTGCATATATCCTATATTATACTTTCATAATATGTCATTTTCTATATTTTCTATTAATAAAATCATGAAGACTAGCAGCATAGTTTGTTATAATCACACATGAAAAATGATCATGTTATTAATTAAGAACACCAGTGTTTGATGTTATAAAAATATAAGATTTTGATGATAAACCTAAATGACTTAGAAGTTATAGTCAATGAAAGCAAGTAACACAATGGTATAGTCCTAAGACCAATCAATATTTGAAAATATTGATAATATGCAAAATGAATGTGAGAAATAAAGTGATAATGATTTGTGAATTTCCAATGAGAATGCTCTATAATATTTATTTATTTGTGAATTTCCAACGAGAATACTCTCTAATATTTATTTTTCAACTGTTGTTTAGATTTATTGTTGTTCAAATTTATTGTGATTAATTTGTGAGAGAGAAATAACTACAATTATTAATTAATATTGTTATACTAATAGGTGTACAAAAAGTAATAATGGAGTTTTCGTTGGAGATAAGAGATACTACATAAAGCCTATTTCTACTACAATTTATTGACCAGATTTGGAGAAATCTTTCAATGGTTTATGATTGATGTAGTGTTCAATTTTATTATTGAATTTCTCCACCAATTCTACCCATATTACTTTTATATTAATTTCTTACATTTGAATACCTATGATTTCTTTCTACCTTATTGTTTAAGAGCATGAAAATTATTTTAAGAAATTTGGATGCTAATATAAGTCATTGACAATAAAAAAATAGAAATCATTTGTTATCAAGTATGTTAAATTTTATTATTAAAAAAATCAACTTTATGACTGTGCATATTACTATTGTAAGTTTTATACATTTTATCATAAAGTTGATATGATTATAAGAATAAATTGATTTTATGTGAAATTTTCTAGGGAAAAGTAATATGATTATCTCATATTATAATTGAAAGAATAGGCCAAGTACTTAGAAAGCAATAGGTTAACATAGGATCCCAAGTAAGAGTGCAACCGGATGTGGATTTACTTCCGGATAGACTAGAACTCGCGCACGCGGATAAATGTTTCATCCCCCAGCGGCAGCAAGTAACTCACTAGGAATTTAACTTAGTCCATGAACGCTAGATATACAAAACCTTAAGACTAGGCTATAATCCAACCGGAAGTAAAATTGCTTCCTGTTAGACTTAGACTGGCGCAGACTGATAGAATAGATATCACCCCAAGCGTCAGTGAGTTTACCTCGTCAAGTGAAATTGCTTCCTGTTAGACTTAGACTGGCGCAGACTGATAGAATAGATACAACCCTAAGCGTCAGTGAGTTTACCACGTCAAGTGAAAGTGCTTTCGATAGCTTAGTGACTAGCGCTGACTGTTGGAATGAAATACACTGAGCGAGAGTAAGTGATAGTAAGCTAAATCCTTCATCAAGTGGAATCACTTCCGGATGTAGAAGTGCTTCCGGATACACCTTAGAATTAGGGAACACCCACTGCATGTGACTGTGTGCTTATATTGTTAAACTAACGTTCAAGTGCAGCACACTAAGTAAGATTGCTTCCGGATGTGATTTTGCTTCCGCAAGCAATCAGAATGTCAGAGCGTTCAGAGATGCAGTGTCAGAATGCTTTTGTCAGAGCAGAGGTGTCAGGACTACTTTTCAGAGATAAAGCAAGTCAACCCTGCTATGAATTGATGAAGCATTTATTGGGCAAACGGTAACATGGGAAAAACGGCCATATTCAAACGGCTAGCCCACCTACCAAGAGTTCAAAATGTTTGAAGACTATATAAGGGAGCTCAACTTCATTTATGAAGCAATCAATTATCTTTGAATATTCTTGAGAGAAGTTAGAGCGAGAAACTAAGAACACCTTCAAGCATTCAAAGCTGCCCAGAAAAGTAAGAGCATTTAACACATCGAGTGATCCTTTTCATCTACATATTCTGTACTCTTTGTTGTTAAGTCTCTTTCTGTTATAAGAGCATTGATTGTACTTAAGTGTGTAACACCATCCGTTCTTTGAAGAGAACTTAGTCAGAAAAACCCTTTAAGTGTAAAGGTTAACCCCTTGCTTGGTGTGAGGGGGAGCTAGTTAGAAAGGTTACAAGTGAGCCTGTGTAAAACTTGTAGTTGTAAGGTTGCAAGTGATCCCGTGCAAAACTTGCGGTTGTAAGGTTTCAGGTGAACCCGATTTAAAACCTGAGATATAGTGGAACTCAGCCTGGGTGGTTGAGGACTGGACGTAGGTCAGGTAGACCGAACCAGTATAACTCTTGTGTTGTTTCATTCGAGCATTATTTTTGAAGCACAATTCACCCCCCCTCTTGTGCATCCATTACTTTCATTTGGTATCAGAGCTGGTCTTTCTCACACGATTCCAACGAATCAGAAAGCAAAGATCCAGTAATGGATACAGACTATTCTCTACCAGATGTCTCTGTTCAACCCAACAAGCCCCCAGGCTTCGATGGGTACAACTATCCATTCTGGAAGTTCAGAATGGAGACTTATATCAAGTCAAGTGACATTAGACTCTGGGACGTAATAGAACGAGGGGATCAAACTCCACTAGATGAGGATGGATTTGCAAAGGTGCGAGCCAGATACACTCTTGAGGACTATGCCCTAGTCCAACTGAACCATCGGGCCATGCACTACATCCAGTGTGCTCTCAGCCCCAAAGAGTTTCACAGGATCAGCCACCACAAAAATGCAAAAGATATGTGGGAGGCTCTTGAGGCTGCACACTCTGGAACCAGGGGAGTAAAAGCGAGACGTGTTGAAATGCTGGTGGAAGAATTTCACAAATTTGCCATGCTGAGTCCCACCGAGCCTATCAGAGAGCTGGAGCTCAGGTTCACCCATCTCATCAACAATTTGGCCTCGCTGGGTAAGGATATTCCTGAAAGAGAGCAAGTAAGCAAGATCCTAAGGATCTTGAAGGGTGACTGGATCACCAAAGTAACTATTTTGCAAGAAGTGCAAGGAGAATCAACCAGCTCCATCACCGCACTATTTGGCTCTCTTGCTGAATATGAACCTACCTTGCTGGCTATGAGAGCTCCTCAAGCCTCATCCAAGAACAAGAACCTTGCTCTCGTTGCTCCCAGCAAGGAGATCAATGATGATGATGAGGATGATGAGGAGAAAATGGACGATGAGGAGATGGCTATGATGGTGAGGAAATTCAGGAAATTCTTCAGAAAGAAAGGAGGCTATCAGAGAGGTGACTCCAGCCAGAAGAAGGGATACAAGAAAGAAAAGGTCCCTGTGTGCTTTGAGTGCAAGAAGCCTGGTCACTTCAAGGCTGAGTGTCCCAGCCTGCAGAGGTCAAAAGGCAAAGACAAAAGAAAGGCCTTTGTCTCCTCCATTTGGGTAAATAGCTCAGATGAGGAAGCAAGTGATGAAGAAGAAGTTGCCAACCTCTGCCTGGTAGCTAGAGAAGATGATGAAGAAGCATCTTCAGATCTTGACCTCACCAACGAAGATCATGAGGTAACTCTTTCTGAACTACAAGAGGCTTACAATGAGGTTCATGAAGAATTCTCTAGACTATGTAAAGGCTATAAAGTGTTGAAAACTAAAAAGGAATCACTTGAGTCCAAGGTGGACTCACTAAGTGAGGAACTAGCGGAAGCTAGAAGGCTTCCAGTAGTGGATGGCCAGGGTTCTCCCCAAGTAGAACCCAACGCCCCAACACTTGAGAGCTGCCCTAATTGCAACAAAATCTCAGCTGAAAATGACAAGCTGCAAAATGCCCTGCAGAAGTTCACCAATGGTTCAGAAATGTTAAATATAATCTTAATGAATCAAAGGACATATAGGGATAGAACTGGCTTAGGATATACCCCTAGAGGGAAAAAGTGGGTAGAACCAAAAGTAAAGCCCTACTTAAAGTTCTTCCATAAAGCCACTAGTCATAGCTCCACACCCTTTAGCTTCTGTAACTACTGCAACAGGAAAGGACACTCCACGTCCACCTGTAATGCTAAGAAGCATGGAGCTAGTAGCTCTTACAGATGGGTCCCTAAAGGAACCAAGGCTACAAAGGATCCTCCACCTGCAAAGGAAACCAAGAGAGGACAAGGATCCCGAGCCTGGAAGCATTCCACAGGGAAAACCCAAGAGCCTAGAGCCAGCACTAGGCCAGACGCTTCAAATGATAATAAGCCCAAGGGTAAGACCAATACTAGACCAAGGGCACTAAATACTAATGACAGAGGACCCAAGAGAGGTTGGGTACCTAAGTTTGCTTGATTATTTCAGGTGTGTCTCAAGGCATCCAAGAACAGTAAATGGTACATCGATAGCGGATGCTCGAGACATATGACTGGAGACAGAGACAAGTTCAAATCTCTGGTGATCAAAGATGGATCCACAGTGACCTTTGGAGGAAATCAAAGTGGTAAGATCACTGGAGTTGGAGAAGTTGGACCAGTCAAAGATGTCTATCTAGTGGACGGTCTCTGTCACAACCTGCTGAGCGTGAGCCAGAGCACGGACAAAGGAAATTGGGTAATATTTGATTCAAATGAGTGCATAATAGTTGATAAGCAGGATCTGAATATAGATAAGGCCAACTTAACATGCAAGATTAAGGCAAACAGAAATGGGAACCTATATACCTTAGACTTATGTCAACAGCTAGAAGAAAAATGTCTAATATCTAGTGACGAGAATAGTTGGCTTTGGCATAAGAGGTTAGCTCATGTCAATTTTACTCAACTGGATATGCTAATTAAAAATGAGCTGGCTATAGGTATTCCCTCTTTTAAAGTTAAACATGATTTTATTTGTGAATCCTGCCAATGAGGGAAGCAAACAAAGTCCTCGTTTAAAACCAAGAAGAGAGTCTCCACCAGCAGGCCCTTGGAACTAATCCACATGGATTTGATTGGGCCAGCGAGAGTAAAGAGCTTGGGTGGAAACCTGTATGCTCTAGTAGTGGTGGATGACTATTCAAGGTTCACTTGGACTATGTTTCTTGCCTCTAAGCAAGATGCTTTTGATGCTTTTGTTGTCCTGGCTAAGAAAGTGCAGAATGAGAGAGAGCTCAAAATCACAGCCATAAGGACAGACCATGGAGGAGAGTTTGAGAACCATAGTTTCTCTGAGCTATGTGAGCAAAACGGCATTGAACATAACTTCTCAGCTCCGAGGACTCCTCAACAAAATGGAGTATTAGAAAGGAAGAACAGGGTTCTGACGGAGATGGCTAGAAGCATGCTCAATGAGAAAGAGGTTTCTCAAGTGTTCTGGGCGGACGCTATGAGCACTGCTTGCTATATCTCCAACAGAGCTTATGTTCGTAACGGCTTGGACAAGACCCCATACGAGCTATACAAAGGGAGGAAGCCCAACATCAGCCACCTCAGAATATTTGGATCAAAATGCTATGTGCATAACAATGGAAAGGTAAATTTGGGTAAGTTTGACCCAAAGGCTGATGTAGGTATATTCATAGGATATTCCCTTAGGAGTAAAGCATATAGAATATACAACATGAAAACTAAAACTGTAGAAGAATCCATGCATGTTGTATTTGATGAAACTCCTACATGGGGACAATCCACAGAGGATGATGGAATACTTAATATTCCAAAACTACCATCATCTTCCTCATCACCAAAAGAAACACCAACAAGCAATCCCAAAGAAGAAGATGAACCCAGTGATGAACCTGGAGTGCAACCCGTGCCTGAGGAGGCACAGGTGCCAATAGCTAGGAGACATCACAGGGATCATCCTCTTAATCAAGTGCTTGGTGATGTTTCTTCTGGTGTCAGAACTAGAAGACAAGTTCAAAATGAAGTTGAGTTTGGAGCATTCCTATCTCAAATCGAACCAACTTCAGTTGAACAAGCTCTTGAGGACTGCGACTGGATTATTGCCATGCAGGAAGAGCTAAATCAATTTGAGAGAAGTCAAGTGTGGGAACTAGTCCCAAGGCCGTCTCATCAATCCATAGTTGGGACCAAGTGGGTCTTCAAAAACAAGCTAGATGAGACAGGTCAAATCACAAGAAACAAAGCCAGACTAGTAGCCAAAGGATATAACCAAGAAGAAGGCATTGACTATGAAGAAACTTTTGCTCCAGTGGCTAGACTCGAAGCAATAAGAATTCTTCTAGCCTTTGCATCCATGAAAGGGTTTAGATTATATCAAATGGATGTAAAGAGTGCTTTTCTTAATGGTTACATCAAAGAAGAGGTATATGTTGAACAACCTCCTGGCTTTGAGGATCATAAGCATCCCAAACATGTGTATAGATTAAAGAAAGCTTTATATGGCCTGAAACAAGCTCCTCGAGCTTGGTATGAGAGACTCAGCAGCTTTTTGCTGGGGAAGGGTTTCTCAAGGGGCAAATTAGATAATACACTGTTTATCATTCACAAAGATAGGGATATGTTAATTGTCCAAATTTATGTTGATGATATTATATTTGGGGCAACTAACGAAAAGCTTTGTGAAGATTTCTCTAAGACCATGCAGGGTGAATTCGAAATGTCAATGATGGGAGAACTTACGTTCTTCCTAGGCCTGCAAATCAAACAGAAGAAAAATGGAATCTTCATCTCCCAAGCTAAGTATTGTAGAGAACTACTCAAAAAGTTTGGGATGGATGAATGCAAGGAGTATGACACTCCTATGAGCACCACATCTGCACTCGATGCTGACGCAAAGGGTAAATCTGTCAGCCTGCCCATGTATAGGGGAATGATAGGTTCCCTCTTATACTTAACAGCGAGCAGGCCTGACATTCAATTTAGTGTAGGCATGTGTGCTAGGTTTCAAGCCAACCCCAATGAGTCACACTTAACATGTGTTAAACGTATCCTAAGATACCTTGAGGGAACACAAGAACTTGGTCTTTGGTATCCCAGAGGTAACCAAGAGTTCTTGTGGGCTTACTCTGACTCTGACCATGCAGGTTATAAGACATATAGAAAGAGCACCAGTGGACAATGCGCCTTCCTTGGTGGTTGTCTGGTGTCTTGGGCTAGCAAAAAACAAACCTGTGTGTCTTTGTCATCCACTGAGGCAGAATACATTGCTGCAGCAAGTTGTTGTGCTCAAGTGCTGTGGCTGAAGAACCAACTCAGAGATCTTGGCTTGGAGTTCCCTGAGGCACCTATCCTCTGTGACAACACAAGCACTATCAGCCTCGCCAAGAATCCGGTTCAGCACACAAGGACAAAACACATTGACGTCAGACATCACTTCATCAGAGACCATGTTCAAAAGAAGGATGTCAAGGTGCAGTTTGTCCCCACACAACAACAGCTTGCTGACATCTTCACCAAGCCTCTGGGGGTTGACCAATTTACTTTCATAAGAGGTGATTTGGGAATGGTAAACCCAAATGAAGTGTAAATTCTATTCATTATACTTGATTGTTTATCACTTACAACAATACTAACTTAGGCATCGGAGTGCCAATATATGTTTTTGCAGGTGCTCAATGTTAAATCTTAAGCAAGTGCAACCGGAAGCAAAACCACTTCCGGATGATCACTCACTGACACTGGATGATCAAGCCAAGAGAGCGCCAGTACCAGCCCAAGGGACACGTCACTTCAGAAACGCTTCATCTTCCTCTATGAGAAGGTGTGCCCTATCTGACAAGATGAAACGACACATGTCATAAGGTGCGCCGTTTCAATTAAAATTTTTACGTTATCCAATGTGTGCAAATCTGAAGAGACATGACCATTTTACCCTTAGTTACTTTACCTATAAATAGGGTGTCATTTTTCACTTTCACTTTTTACTTGCAACATTTTCACTCGCATCATTTTCTCTGAAAATTCTCTTCATCTTCTTCATCGTGTTCTTCATTTTTCTTTACACACTTCTCGCATTTCATCCCTTTTTACCACAACATTCATACAAAAATGGCCGGATCTCATGAATCCAACCCAGTTACCCAGAAAACCTCTTCATCCAAGAAACACAAGTCGCAATCTGGGAAATCAAGTCACAAGCACTCTGGTAAATCTGGGCATCGTGAAGAACATCGCGATGAACATCAAGAGCACCATGAAGTTTCTGGGCTGGAAACACCAGGGCAGGATGAAAATATTCAGGGTCAACATGAAACTTCTGGGCGAGTACATGAACAGGCTGAGACTTCTGGGCAAGAGCAGGCAAGGGAAGCCAAGAGGAAAGGGAAAAAGAAGAAGGTTCAGTTCGCTGAGGAGCCTTCTTCCAAGAGGCAAAGGGTTGAAGAAGACGACCCTACAGTGTACAGAGATGGGGCATTGGAGCCAATTGCTGCCAAATTTGAGACGTCCGTCCCCTACTTCAACCATGGCCTGTTCATCGATCTGGACAAGATTGATGAACTAGGGTTTCCCCATCTGCGCCCTTACTTGGAGAAGTATATGCCTTGGCTGGGCATCAACCAGGATTACAACGTCAACGTCCTGCGAGTCTTCTCCCAATCCCTCTCTGGCAAGGCTAAGTACAAGAAGGTGGATGGAAAAGAGCAAGTCCACAAACTCTCCTTCACTGCCACTGTAAGGGGGAGGACCTTCAGGTTCACTTGGAGGACCTTGAATGAGATGATGGGAATCACAGAAGAAGGTATGAATGAATGGATCTACCCTGAGTCTCTCAAGTACAGCAAGGAAGAACTCGAGGAGTTGTATGGCACCAACAACAAGAAGGTATCCAAGATGTCTGACTCTAACAGGCTCTTGTACTACGTCTACTCCTGGATGATGACTCATAAGGGAGGCAACTTCAACGAGTTCACACTGCTGGACAACCCTTGGTTCCCCAGACTCCTCTCCCGCAAGCCAATCAACCCCGGCCAGTTGATTTGCCTTGAGCTTCAGCGCTGGATAAATAATGACAAGTCTGGCTATCTTCCCTATCCCACTATCATTTCCCTCCTCCTTGAGAAGCACCTGATCAAGGCCACATCTGCTGTGGAGGAAGAGAATATCAAGTGTAGACATGTGGGAGCTACCAACATTGGGAAGATGGGAATCAAGTATGTCAAGCCTGCTAAGCCCACTCGCTCAGGATCACAGGCCGAGAGTGCCTCTCAGACTTCAGCCCCCTCTACATCTGGTGCAGGGGATCAGGAAGTGGACTCCTATGCTGGGCCAAGCCGTGCTGCAAGAGTGCCAGCCTCTGTTAGGGCCTTTGCCGAGGAAGTAAAGGAAGAGCTTCTATTTAGGCTGCCTGAATCCTTGGTGGGTCCTCTCCGTGCTGAGTGTGACGCTGGTTTCCAGCACCAAGGGGAGCGGATCCAGCGGCTCGAGGACAGAGTGGGTCAGATCGAGAATCACCTTGCCAGGGTGGATGCAAAGTTAGATCTCATCCTCCAACACCTACAAATTCCTCAATCATCACAAGGTAACCTACCACCTCCTCCTCCTCCTCCTCAAAACCCACCTCCTCCTCCTCCTAATCACCCTCAACTTCCCCCTCCTCCTCCACC
Source organism: Mimosa pudica (assembly GCA_029929735.1). Classification (NCBI taxonomy): domain Eukaryota; kingdom Viridiplantae; phylum Streptophyta; class Magnoliopsida; order Fabales; family Fabaceae; genus Mimosa; species Mimosa pudica. The sequence goes on along the minus strand of JAKELP010000022.1, from coordinate 1,986,719 downwards.
TAACACTCAACAACCTCAACCACCACCACAAAATGACCAGCAACCCCCACCATCACCAAACAATGACCACCAATCCCAACCTTCCCCTACCCATGACCAGCAAACCCAAGACTCACCTCACCACTCTCCACGCCAATCCCCACTAAATTCTCCATCTCCACCTCCTTCACCCATTCTCTCACGCCCTGGCGCTCCTACACGCTCTCCACTCCGTCTCTCCAACCCTACCCATCCAAGTCCTAGACCCATGGGATCTGACACAGCCATTCACCCCCTCAGCCAATTCTATAGAGAGTATCCCCGCCTTCAACCACTCACTGATGACCATTTACCATTTACCCCAGCCTCCAACTACAAGGAATACTCCTTCACTCATCCTTTTGAGGGTCTCTTTGTCACCCCCAATTGGTTCCCCAACCCTACCTCATCCGACCCTACCTCATCACCAGAAAGTACCCAATCCACCTCCTCCCCAGAAACCTCACCCCAAAAATCTCCACCCTCCTCGTCCTCAAATCCATCCCTGGCCCTCACCCTTTTTGATGATGCCAAAAGGGGGAGAGATGTAATGTCCACTCTGCGCTTGTCAATGAACACAAGGGATGTCCTCAGCCAGCCATCCCTCTGGATTGAGGAAGACATAACAGCAGCACTTCGCCGTGCTATGGAATCTCAGAGGCTGAGTGGTGCAGAAAGCCTTATAAGAGGAGAGGCCATCCGGTTCATGCAGCAGAAGAAAACAGCTGGGCAAGGACCACAATGGGATATGGTTGTCTTTGAGCCAGAAAGTACCCAATCTTCACAGCCTGAGTCGTCTTCATCAGAGCCTTCTCCAACTAAGTCAAGCAAAAACATTGTTGAGGAGATTATGATGAAGTACGGGCTGAAGAGACCCAACCATCCTCCCATTGTGATAGCCAAGCCTGTTCCTGCATCCTCTGGGCAAGTGTCTGAGAGTCCTTCATCTGAGCGATCATCTGTCCCTCCTTCCTCATCTGAGCCAGCAGTCAGAGTCAGTGAGCCCAGAAAGAAGGCCGTTGCTAGAAGACGTGCCAGGAAGATAATTGCCTCCACTGAATCTGATGAGAGTGAAGAAGAGACTCCATCTGACCTACCTGAGCAAGGAACTTCATCTGCCCAGATTGAGCAAGAAACTCCAGTGGTTCAAGCAGTCCCAATTCTGAAGGAAGTCAAATTGGAAATTGAAGACATGACTCCTGAGGAATTTGAGAAGTTTGGATTCACAGACAAGCTATCCTTTGGTCAGATGGCTTGCCTCGATGCTGACAGAGCAAGTGTCATGCCCACTCCTCCAATTAGCAAGAGCAAAGGGAAGAGCAAAGGGAAAGGGAAAAGGAAAGCCCAGGAAGTTGAGGAGGATCCCAACTTCCCTGTATGGAACGTGAAAATCCGGGCTGTTCACTATCCCAATGGAGAGGTCTCCTATTTCGACGATGCTACTGGGTTCCCTGGGTATGAAGAAGTGGAGAACCTAAAAAGGGCATTCGAGGAGTCTATTGAATCAGAGAGGCTCAGAAGGGAAAGAGATGAAGAAGAGCTTCAGGAGATCATTGCCCAGATTGACCAGAGTGTGCGTGAGGCCGAGCTAGCCAAACTGCAAAAAGAAAATGAAGAGAGGCAAAAAGAGAGGGAGAGGAAAAAGAAACACAAACCCTGAACCCCCAATCCAAACAATTTGTTTTTAACTTAGAAAGTTTTCCTTCTTGTTTTCTTTTCATGCATACTTTCATACTTGCTTAGTGTTATTTACTTGTATATGTTCTTTACTTGTAAATGTTATTTGATAGTATACTCTGACTTGTAACTTATGCTTATCAATAATATTTATCCAAGTTACTTGTTCTTGTCTATTGCTTTTATTCTTTTGCTAATCCCTTCTTATGAACTTAATCGATAAAACGAAATTTGTCATCATCAAAAAGGGGGAGAATGTTAGAATCATAAGTTTTGATGAAGACTAAAATATGAAAGAATAGGCCAAGTACTTAGAAAGCAATAGGTTAACATAGGATCCCAAGTAAGAGTGCAACCGGATGTGGATTTACTTCCGGATAGACTAGAACTCGCGCACGCGGATAAATGTTTCATCCCCCAGCGGCAGCAAGTAACTCACTAGGAATTTAACTTAGTCCATGAACGCTAGATATACAAAACCTTAAGACTAGGCTATAATCCAACCAGAAGTAAAATTGCTTCCTGTTAGACTTAGACTGGCGCAGACTGATAGAATAGATATCACCCCAAGCGTCAGTGAGTTTACCTCGTCAAGTGAAATTGCTTCCTGTTAGACTTAGACTGGCGCAGACTGATAGAATAGATACAACCCTAAGCGTCAGTGAGTTTACCACGTCAAGTGAAAGTGCTTCCGATAGCTTAGTGACTAGCGCTGACTGTTGGAATGAAATACACTGAGCGAGAGTAAGTGATAGTAAGCTAAATCCTTCATCAAGTGGAATCACTTCCGGATGTAGAAGTGCTTCCGGATACACCTTAGAATTAGGGAACACCCACTGCATGTGACTATGTGCTTATATTGTTAAACTAACGTTCAAGTGCAGCACACTAAGTAAGATTGCTTCCGGATGTGATTTTGCTTCCGCAAGCAATCAGAATGTCAGAGCGTTCAGAGATGCAGTGTCAGAATGCTTTTGTCAGAGCAGAGGTGTCAGGACTACTTTTCAGAGATAAAGCAAGTCAACCCTGCTATGAATTGATGAAGCATTTATTGGGCAAACGGTAACATGGGAAAAACGGCCATATTCAAACGGCTAGCCCACCTACCAAGAGTTCAAAATGTTTGAAGACTATATAAGGGAGCTCAACTTCATTTATGAAGCAATCAATTATCTTTGAATATTCTTGAGAGAAGTTAGAGCGAGAAACTAAGAACACCTTCAAGCATTCAAAGCTGCCCAGAAAAGTAAGAGCATTTAACACATCGAGTGATCCTTTTCATCTACATATTCTGTACTCTTTGTTGTTAAGTCTCTTTCTGTTATAAGAGCATTGATTGTACTTAAGTGTGTAATACCATCCGTTCTTTGAAGAGAACTTAGTCAGAAAAACCCTTTAAGTGTAAAGCTTAACCCCTTGCTTGGTGTGAGGGGGAGCTAGTTAGAAAGGTTACAAGTGAGCCTGTGTAAAACTTGTAGTTGTAAGGTTGCAAGTGATCCCGTGCAAAACTTGCGGTTGTAAGGTTTCAGGTGAACCCGATTTAAAACCTGAGATATAGTGGAACTCAGCCTGGGTGGTTGAGGACTGGACGTAGGTCAGGTAGACCGAACCAGTATAACTCTTGTGTTGTTTCATTCGAGCATTATTTTTGAAGCACAATTCACCCCCCCCCCTCTTGTGCATCCATTACTTTCAAATAAAAATTCATTTCATTTATGTAAAATCTCACAAAGAATGGTGGTGATGATATTTGTCTGTTTGATAAAAGTAGAATTTATGGATGATTAATAGAATTTAAATATTGAAAATATTGTGAAAAAGAATAATTACTATTATCTTAAACCATTTTTGCTTTAACATTATAATTTGCTTTTGTGTTCCTCTTGAATCAATGTTATTCATTTTAATACAACCTTCAATTTTGTGATCATTATTATGTATTTTGATCATAGATCTCTTCATATTTCTTTATATAGAGAAAATGTTTTTTGAACATTTCATACCTTAACCATCAAATGAAACAATTTGGAGGGTATTATTATTAATAATAAAATTATAAATGAATAAAATAATCTTATGTAGTTCTTGAATAATTTTTTATGAAAATCAAGACTCATACATTGATATTCATTAAGACTATGAAAGAAAAATAAAACATGTTTGGATTGAAATTCAAATTTGCATGTGAACAAGTAAATTTGTTAGCTTCAAAATGAAATGTAGGTCATTAACCTACTTAAGATGCCTTTGAATTACATGAATAGGGGGAATTTATTACTATAACTCACACTTTTTTTTATAAAAGGCAAACTGATATTAAATAATATCTAGCTATTACAACAAGTTAATATCCAAAGCATATTAAAACATACTTAAAATTAAACAAGCAGATGATTAAAACAAATAGTAGAGACAACATCAAACTCCTTCTGACCACCAGCATGCAAGTAACCATATAGAACCAATGCAGTAGTTCCGACAACCAGTGATCTTTTCAAAGCAATAGGTGGTTGGAACTGGAGAGATACGCCACTACGAGAACTAACAGAAACCCAAAGTCTCACGACACCTATACCACATAGGGTATTGAAAGATTTTGGGGTGTTATAATGCACCAAAGGTGCCACCCGCAAAGAACTGGAAGATTCTACATGATACATTGAAGCTTGCACAGATGGAGGCAGTTGTCGAAAACAGAACCCAAAGTAGCAAAACGAACACCAATATAGATTAAAGCTGAAACCAACCAAATAAACCATGAAGACGTATGAAGAAATAAAAGTGAGCAACACTGCAAGATGGACCTCCAAGCGGCTGCTTGCGAGCTTAAAGATCCTCATTGAAATCATCCACTCACGCGGAGCTTTTTGGCACAAGCTCCGCTAGAACTCAGACTTTGAATATCACCATTCTAAGGACGCTTTCTTGAGGAACAAATGAATAACTTGTTGAGTTGAACATGAGAATCATCACCTAAATTCTTCAAAGCATCCAATGCTCGTTTCTTATAATGATAATGACAGCTTCGATGAACTCCATTTTTCTCTAAATCACGCTCTTCTGTCTTACAAGGAGTGCTAAGCACTGAAAAAACGTACCTCTTCTTGAAGGGAGGAGGAAAGACAACTATTTCTCCCCAATACCTCTTTCGTTTCTCCTTCACAATTTGAATTGAAATACAGTTGTCCAACCTGGATGATAAAGGATCTTCAACCTTTCTCAAGAGAGTCTTGACTCTTTTGTAAGAGACATCAGAAAGCATTGACTCTTTTTCAAGCTTTCGTTTCTTGATATTAGACTGATGCAACTGAGGTCCATTACTAGTCTTAAAATTAGAATCAACCTTTTTCACGTTCTCCTTATGCCTTTTCCCATCAACTCTATCCATTTCCTTTACCAAAAGAAGACTTGAAGGAGGTTCTTTTGGTAAAGAAATCTCAGAGTAACAAATAATATCCAATTTTATTCCAGACTTATGCAAATTATAGTCATAACATCTAGCAAAATCATGGAATTCAACACGAGCAGATTTGGTGCCATTAAAAGAGACTCTTGCTCGGGGTTTCAGTTCAGGAGAAAAATTACAAGATTGAGCCACATGACCAATGCACATACAATGTGGACAAAGTCTTCCAACTTGTTCCAGAATAACTGAGAATTCCAAGGATTGACCGACCAGCAGTTGAAAGTTATACAGATTAATAGCATTGAGAGTGAAATCTGAGAGAAGAATCTAAAATCGCAATCCAAAGTCATTGAAGTGGCTTTTTTCATCATAATAAATGAATTTCCCTAATTTATCATCAATATAGTTTGTTGTCTCCCTATTATAATATTCCAAGGTTAATCCATGAATTTGAACCCATGTTGGAAAATGATGATCAGAATGCTGAGACAAAGGGATTTTTATATGCCAGGGAAGCAAGATGATAAAATAACCTTGAAGGAGCCATGAACCACGAGAAACCATAAAGAACCAGTCTTCTTCACATTGAAAATGAAGTAAAAAGGAATGATTAAACCTTCTTACAACTGAGATGAACCCTTGTAGCTTCCAATGAAGATTGATCAAAGATTGCAATTTTGAAGTATGAATCTGTCGACTATCCACTACTTAAGCAAGAAAAAAATTACCTCTATTGTGAGAAGTATAACCAGGTGAGGGGGACATAGTGACTTTGATCTTGAAGGATAGTTTGCATGCAAGAACAAAGGAGCTCAAATAAGGACAAGAACAGTGGGGACAAGCTATAGACAGTGATGAATCTGAAGAGATCAGTGGCGGCCGAGGTGGAAGAGAACACCAGCGTAGGTAGAAGAGATCGGCGGAGGCAGCAGGGGAAGAGATCAGAGGAGGCAGTGGTGGAAGAGAGCGGCAGAGGAGGAAGAGGTCGGCGATTGTGGTGGCGGATATCGGCGGTAGAGGAGGCTGAGATCGGCGGCGAAGAGTAAGATTCTGGCGACGGCAGGCAGAAGAGAATAGTTCGGCGGCAGTGACTATAGAACAACGATGGCGCCAGAGGAAAAAAGGCGGCGGAGGTTGAAACGGCTTCCAGCGACGAGAAACAACTTCCGGCGATCGAGAAACAACTCCTGGCGACAGCGGTGGCAGAAAATCTGATGAGATTGGTGGCGGCGGAGGTTGAAACAACTTCCGGCGATGGAGAAACAACTTCCGGCGACGGCGGTGCTCGACGCTGGGCGGTGGTGGTTTGCTTTAGGGGACTATGAAGGAAAGAGAGACAAGCTCTCCATGCTTGATGAATCCATGAACAGATAAGGGAGGTGATGAAGGAGATGTTGGTGTGGGAAAGAGAAGGGATCTATTTGATTAAAGAGGAACAAGTCCTCCTCCATGCACGGTGGAGTTTTTAGTGAGAAGTGAGAGCTTCTCTCACTGCATGTTCAAAAAAAATACTTGAAAAGGAGAAATTCTTGTATCACTATAACTCACACTTGAGGGGGGGGGAGATTATTGGAGTATAACTATGAGTAAATGTTGATTTTTATTCTCTCCTCACATATCCAATTTTCATATATGGTTTGTTTTTAATTAGGTAAATTAAATACAGATCCCTTGTAAGGGACTTAATATTAGAAAAGTCCCCATAACATGGGAAATTAAAGTAGAGTCCTAGGGACTATACTTTAACAATTTCTTAGCATGTGGGCCCCAAGGACTATACTTTAACTTTTTTCATTTCCCAAGTTAGGGGGACTTTTCTAATATTAAGTCTCTACTTCAATTTTGCTAAAATGCTATTTATATTAAACTTATAAATTATATAGTAAATATATTTATGAGAGTTTCTGAATAACTATGTGACAATTACAGAAGAATTTATTAGAATCAATAATATAACTAATAGTTGTATATTTATATGACTCACTTGAGGGGGAGATTGTGTGAAATAAATGAGTTATATTGCATGGAGTTTTTATTCAAAAACTTTCTATAAAGCTTGTATAATCTCCCAATAACCAAAAGTTAGTTTGATAATGATAATTATATTGCAAAAAACATCAAGTTTGTGAATGCAATATTTGTCAATGATCGGTCAAATTTGTCAACAATCATTTCGATATCAAAATCAGGTGATGAAATGAGGATCTAGAATACAAATATGTCATGACAAGACATAATATGACTAAATAGCAGAAAACAAAAGACGCTATATGAAATGTGATAACATGAATTTATAATCTATGCACCCGAAGTGCCATTAGAATTATATAAATGAGAACTTTTATGTGAAAATGGGGAGAAGTATGGTTAGAATATTTTTCGCAAAAGATCAATGGTGATAGATTTTGTTTCTTGGTGGAATGAATATTCATTTTCTATTTAACAATCTGACAATAAATGAAATTTCGATATGCGTTTAGAGAATATGATTATAACCCATGTGTATATATTGTAAGTTGAATCCTAGAAGGATTTCAAAAACTATAAGTATTATTCAAAATGATTACATATATGTTTAGATTTATATATAGACATACGAAAGCCTATGAAGGAATTGCTAGAAGCATTTGATTTGCATAAATGTAGCTTCCTAGAAGGAATAAAGTTTCCAAAAGTAAACGATTTAATTAAGGAAAAAACTTACCTCTAGTGAAGTACATCAAGTACAACCAGTTCACCATTAATTAAATGACACATGTACAATTCTTCATACACTTACTACATCAGATCATTCTCCCTACCATATCTCTCTTTCTTCCCTACTCTCCTCCAAACATGCCTTCTCTCTCCATTCTCTCTCCTCCTCTCTCATCTCCCTCCCCATTCGGCCACTCCACTACCGGTCATCATTTCCACATCCCCCAAGCCACCAACCTCCGCCGACCGTTGGCCACACTTCGGCGCGAAGTCGACGAGTTCAACGTCGTTGTATTGGAAGGAGGTGGGAAGAAGATCGTCATCGTCTCTTACATCCGCCACACCGTCAAACAACGACAACCTCTACTGCAACGGTATACGCAGCGGCACAAGCTCTCTCAACGCCACCGCCTCGCATACGGTGCCAACAACGGCAGCAAGATCTGACGAGCGTCTAACGGCGTCGGCGGACAGTGTATCGGCGGCAGTGGTTGGAGAAGAAAATGGAGAGACGGTGGACAATAGTGGTGCTTGCTGGCTGAGATGGGTAGGCAGAGCCGGTGTTGCAAGTGAGAGGGGAGAGAGAATGACATGGATAGAAGGGGATTTTGCAGATATGAAACGAGGAGAGAGGGATGAAAGGGTAAGTGGGGTGACGTGGCATGAGGAGAGAAAGAGAGGAGGGAAAGTAGGGAGAGTGATATGGTGTGATGGGTGTATGAAAGATTGTACATGTGTCATTAATTAGTGGTGAACTGGTTGTACTGGATGTAATGCACTTGAGGTAAGTATGACCCTTTAATTAATAGATTTTGCTTGAAAGAAATATTAAAAAGTATTCAATCATTCATAATTTGTACCTGAAAGTTACAGGGACTCTTGTTGAGTGTGTGTGTATGTGCATATATGTGTGTGTATATTTCATTATAGAAACATTTATTTTTAGGGAAAATTAATTTGAGGTCCCCCATGTAACATCCCAATTTTTAAATTAAAGATAATAAGAAATTATTGAGATGTTATTTAGAAAATTTAAAGGCTTAGGGAGGAATTTTAGGATATTTTGGACAATTTAGGAATATTAAATCTTAGTTAGTTTGGAAATTAAATAAATATAGATAAAAGAGTTAATTGGTGATAGAAACTTTCATGAAAAGTAAAATTAGGATTCAGATTATGTTATAATGAAAAGAAGGAGATATAGTAATATATACAAACTTCTGGGCTAGAAATATAATTACGAATAAACCTTAGGGTAGTTAATTGTAATTTTCCCTAAAGTATATATATATATACATCATCTCCTTCCTTCCTTTCCATTTCTCTCTCCCTCCCTCGAGTCCCTCCGCCTCAGACCCTCCCTCCGTCTCTCATCTTCCTCTGGTTGACCTCCGATCGACGGCGCCGTCGTGTCGGCCACCGCCGTCGGTCTCCCTCCCTCACTGAGTTCGCACCCTTACCTTCCCTCACTCTCAAACTCGATCTCTCTTCTCTTTCCCATATCTCTCCGCCTTCTCCTCCGCCCTCGCGATTTCCGGCGGCCACAGGCGCGGCGGCGCCACCCCCTCACAAATCCATCATCTTTCTCTCCTTTCCTTCATCCTCCTCACCAAAAACCATCTTCTATCTCACTCCCTCGCGTTCACTCTCGCCTACGACTTCGTTCTCCTTTTTCCGGCGAGTCTGACGGCGCACGAACGGTGGAAGCTTGTGGGTAAGCTCTTTCCTTTCCTCTTGGTTCTACCCTTTAGTTTATTTTAAGCTTTCTCAACAAACCCTCCATCGTTTTATGTGTTTCCGGCGAGCTTGGCATCGGTGAAGCTTTTCCGGCGACGGCGGAGCTCTGATGAGACATTGGGAGGTTGAGAACGAGTGAGGTAGCTTCATTTATTCTGCTGTACCCTTCTTTTCTGCGATTGAGAAGACTTGAGAGTTAGGGTTTCAATTGGGTTTTTGATTCTGGGCAAGATTTTCAAAATATTGATCAAATGCTTGAAATGGGTGGATATTTTATTGTTCTTGCCTTTGTTATGTCTTTGATCTGTATTGGTTTGATCCATTTTTCCCTCTGTTTTGAGCATTGATGCACATGTATGTGTGTGGGTTTGTTGTGATGCATGTGTATGTAATGTTATGTTGTGATTAAAGTTATAAGGGCAAATTATTATTACTGCTGCATGTGATTTTGTGTGGTTTGATGCTTTTTGTTGATGAGAAAGGGGTTAATGAGGTTGAACAAAAGTTGGAATTATGTCTTGTATGTTACAGTTGTGTGTATGTTCTAAATTCTAAAAGTTTTACTGTTATGATTGTATTTTTCATGCCCAAACAGGTTATGGGCTTGTCATGTTTTTGTTTTTATTTATTTGTGATTTACAACCTTAGATAAAGAGTTATAGATGTTTCTTTTGGGGTTTGCTCCTTGAAATGTAAGCTTAAGCTTATTGGATTACTGAATTGTTTGAGTTTGGTGGTTGATCATGTTTTGGTTATTATAAGTGTTTGGTTTTGCAAGTTGAATGGAGGAATTAATGAAGCATATAAGTAGGATTTGAACATTAATTTCCTGGAAATTGGAAATATAAAATAATGTCTGAACTTTCTTACCTTAGCAGGTTTAAGTCACTTGTTGTCACAGCTTTTATTTTGGGTTTAATTTTAGGGTACTAAGCCAAACATTGTGTGATCTTAATTAAATTATTTGATTGTCTACAAGCTAATTTACTCTACCCTTCGTATTGCTTTTGCATTTGCTGAACTTAATTGTGGTGTTTACTCAGTTTGGTTAAAATCTAATACAGATTGGTTATGTTGGTTACCTATGGATTTAATATGGATATTCATGTCTAGAGTTGAGAACTTTGTTTTGACCAACTCTGAAAGCTGTTGGCGTTTAAATATGGGTAATTCAATTGTGAATTGAATGTATAGGTGGTGATTGGGTAATTGAATGTGCAATTGTACATTTTCAGTTATCTCTCTCATTCTTGATTTATTGGTGTTGCTTGGGAAAGGATTTATAAATTGTAAAATTTCTCCTTGCATAAAGATTTTGGAATGACTAAAGGAAATTGAGAGAAGAATGAGGATTCTTGCTCTATGTGAGTGTGGAATTGTTTGGCCTATGATTGTTAATGTTGGTAAGGTGCAATGAGAGTTTATGTGAGGTTTATAATGGTTTGCTTTTTCCTCTGTTTGGTTTATTTTTATTTTGACAAGTGTAACATGGATTAAAATTGATGCGTATGTTGTTAATAATTGATTGTGAGTTATTGGGTTGGATTATTGTATGTATATGAATACTTTATTAATTTATGTTTTACTGAAAGGAATGTGATTATAGCTTCATAAGTGGTGTGTAAAGGTGTTATTATTGTCCTTCCACCATGTGAAATGAAATTCATATTGTTAAACTGCTTCTTTCTTGCTAATATGGGCCGAAATGGAGCGTGGCTACTATATGTTTGCACGTATGTCCTTTGTTTCTAAAATAACCATATTCTTTGTGTGTTATTCATGTGTGGTTAATGTTTATGTGACTGATCTTATATTGGAGTATTTAATTGCTTAACATGGGTTCTTGTGATTAAATATGATGAATGATATTGATGAAGAGGAAGTGATTGAAATAGTCTTAATTACTTTTGAGAGCATATACGAAATGTTTGATTGTAATGGTTTGTTTATATGTTTGATGTGATTCATTAAGATAAAATACATAAATGGGGAAGATTGGGTAGTAATGTGAAGAGAGAGACGTGCTATTTATTAATACAGATTTGAGTATAGTTATTTACCTTTATTATTACTTTTATGTAATAATAGGTGAATCTACTAAGGAAACGGTAAGGAAAAGCAACGGAGTGCTAAGGGCGACAGGTAATCACACTTACCCTTGCTATAACATTGAGGGTGACGTTAGTTAGGGATTTTGTAAAATCCCTTCTCACCCTCTATATATATATTATCTTTAAAGGGTATTTTTATACTAAACAGGCTATCGGGTGCCTTTCAAACACGATTATTTTTATATAAAAGATTTTGAAACATTATATATGTATTATTCTGGCTGGTGGATGATATTGATCTGGAATAGTTGTGAAAAGTATGTAGATATAGTGTTCAGATATTGACTTGGGAGGTTACAAGGATAAAATAGAAAGATAGGTGTTAAGTTTAAGACTTTGGAATGTTAAATTGAGGAATAGTGATGTGGATTAGAAGAATTACATATTGTGGTTGAGATTGAAAAGATGTGTTGTTGGAAAATATCATAGTGGTGGTTAATATATTGAAAGGTATGGTGAGCTTTGCATGACACTGTTATATATGTGTACCATCGCGCGATGATAACTGTCGATAGGCCAATCGACAGTTATTTGTACCGAGGATCCTTTTTAGAATTGATTGGATCGGGGTTCATAGGTCGACTTATTGAGAGAAGTGACCTACGGTTGTTTGGCATTGAAGAGCCCAACCGCCCCTACGGTTGTTTGGCAGTGGAGAGCCCAACCGTTCCCGTTCTGTAATGGAAAACAGAATTGGGGTTCCCTCTCTGGAGATTGCCAGAGAAGGAAATTGTCCCCTCATTATGGAGAGGGACACAGTGTCAAATCATATAGTGAAGAATAGATGCTTGAATGCACCGTGGTGGCACAATGCAGGGTAGGTGAGTGTGAGGGATGTTGAGTGATACATGGGAAGTAGAGATGATGAATTTGAGTTGATTGAGACGTGACAGAAGGACTTAAGTGATGGATGAAAGGAAATGAAAAGTATATATATGTAATATTGATTTTAGAATTGTGGTACCCTTTAGACGCCCTTACTACCGCACATCTCACTGTTATAGTGAGTTAAGCGGTGATTAGTGGGACAAATTGTCTCATCCCACGATTACTGACATTTTTGCAGGTATTCATGCACAGGCGCAAGCATCAGGAAAGGGAATTAGGTAGTAGAGGTTATAGAATTTATTTAGAGTTGTATATTGCCAATTTGTATAGGTCTGCATCTGCTTCCGCATGTATACATATTTATTTATTGTTTAATACTAATTAGTTTTGTTTAATAACCATGTTAGGCAAATCCTTTCTAACATGGTTAGCAATAAATTATCCATGATAGCAGCTGTGTTGTATTAGTTTATTCTTTTCTATCATGGATAATATTCTAGTCATTAGGATATTCTTTTTCTAACTATGATAGAGATATTGATATTATTGCAATTCCTTTTTCTATCATAGTTAGTAAAGATATTAATGAACTAAAAGAGATGTCACAGGTTAATTAGGGAATTAGTAACACAATGTTACACCCCACAAGGGACTTAATAATAGAAAAGTCCCAAAAGTTGAAAATATTAATCTAGGGTCTCAAGGGACCTCACTTTAATATACTTGAAAATTGAAAAGACTATTTTGCCCCTGCCTCTTATTACACACTCACTCTCTTCCTTCAGCTCTCATCTGCTTCTTCTCTCTCGCTCTCTCTCGCGCAGAAACCACTTGCAGCCGCAGCTTCTCATTTCCGACACCCCCAAAACAACAAGAACCAAAAACCCATTGCCACCACCCTCAATCTCTTCGTCTCGTGTTCTTCCCCGACGTTCTCTCATCAATTTCCCGACCACCCTCGTGTTCTCTCTCAAAATCCTCAAATAGACATTGACGGATTCCTCAAACTCTGAAGTTTTGAAAGGTATTTTCAAGGTCTTCCCTATTTTCTAATATGAAAGGTCTAAGAAGATTGTAAGGCGTTTGGTGGTAGTTTATTAAAATTATGTTTTATGCCTTTTATAAGTGACTTAGGATTCTTCCCTCTTTCCCGTGCTGCTGCCATCTGGAATTTATAATCAGTCCAATGAAGTTTCTTATCGAGGAAAAGTTCTATTACGTCATCAATGATTTTGGATTTCTATATACTGACTAAATTATTGGTATAAGTTGATTATGAATCTACCTAGAAGCATATTTTCGACATGTCTGTGAATTTTTCCTTTTTGTGGCAAAGGAGGGAGAATTCTAGTTGTTTCCCATTTGTTTAGACAAAACGAAGAGTTCTTTGAACTCACTCTTCTATACTCTGTCTCAGTTGATTACTTTTCTATAATGGTATTCATCAAAACTAGACTGATTGCCTCTTGATTTGATTTCGTATTTAATTTCAAAATGTCATTTAAAACATTTCTTAATAAGGGATCTAGTTATAACCTCATTCAAGTGTGATGTGTATTAGTTGATGCAATTTTACTTTTATTCCAATTTTGGAGATTTGGTGTGTTTGTACCATTGTTTGAGATGTTTTACTATTGTGCAAATTGGTTTAAAGATTGTGCATTACTGCTGTATTTAGAACTTGTTTGGAAGGATAGTTATTGTTGTATTTAGAACTTGTTTGGAAGGATATTTATGCAATAACTGTCATTGTCAAACTTTGCAGTTGTACCCTTTTTGATTTTATGCTCATCCACATAGTCTCTTCATTAGTTTGAACTTTCTTCATTGTTCTCTAGCTACCTTCCCAATTTCAATTGTGAGAGTGGTGTTTTACTTTAAGTATTTCAAATGATTGAGTGTGCTCTGGCATATTTCATTCTTGCTGTGAATTTCTCACACTGCTTCTAAATATGACTTAACTAAATCATCGGAACTAGTGAAGACTAGTGAACCATTTACAACAGATTTAGGAATACATTTTCTTGAGTGTGCTCTGGCATATTTCATTCTTGCCATTGATTCCCCTTATATTGTAATTTTTAATGTGTGCCTTTAAGACTATAGTATGTCTTACTATTTCATTTCTCTAGTATATGAACTCAATTTTCTGAACTATATAATCCTGTTGTTGATCATATTTTACAGTACAATGACTCTGCAAGAATAATTTTTCTGAACTATATGAACTAGTGAAGTCATTATTTTGTTTGTCTTTTCTGTCTTTTGTGACTGAGCTTGCATTGCTTGTGTTAGCACTATTAATTTCAAAGTCAGTTTTATAATTTGTTGTTGACATTAACTGAATTAATTGGTATACATTATCATACCTATTTTATGAAACTGAAATGTGTCTCCTCTTCCTAATGAGGACAGTTAATAATACATTATCATACTTTTGTGACATAATTTATGTGTTGTTATGGATCCTGAACTTTGTTATTTTTCTAGAGGATTTATTGGCAAATTTTGTTATCACCAACTTGTGCAATATAACTCCATACTCTTCTCATTAAATTAGTACAAGTTGCCATAAATTTTGGACGCGATTCAGATTTTGTTTTTTGGCTGGGATTCAGTTAATAATTACAATGTTGGTGCTTTGTTTTGTTAGGTTACTAAAATGACGAAACATTCTGGATTTTTCGTGTTCACCCAAAAGTATTGGAAGAAACATTCTGGAGCTAACAAATCATTGCCCGAACGCAACAAAGAACTCAAAACTACTTGGGATGACTTATCAAATGAGGAAAAATAGCCATACAGGGAGGAGGCAATGAGATTAAATAGTAATGTCATGCCGATACTTGACAAGGAGAAACCTAAAAGTGAAATTTCACACAAGGTGTGCTCCTAATCAGCTGATTAATGTATGCGATCATGTGAAAAAAAGAAGTTGCTGATGGATAAATTGAAGAGAATAGGGTTTGAAAAGTTGGTGGAGGTGTCTTGTCCTTCAGTTTGTCGGGATTACTGTGCTAAATTGATACATCACTTTAATCCACGAACTAAAGTCATGTGCGTAAGAGGCACACCTACTAAAATTACACCTGAACGTGTCCATGCCTTGCTGGGGATACCCTGTGGTGGAGAGAAAATTGATGTCCAAAAAATAAATGGGGGAAATTCAGTGTTCAAGGATTACAAGGTTGTCTATGGTGATGTGAGCTATAAGAGAATTGGTGAAATGCTGTGTGAGATGAAAGGGAACGAAGAAGACTTTGAATTCGTGTTTGTGTTATATGCATTGGGGGTGTTTCTGTGCCCCGATTCTTATGTGAAGGCGAACAACGGTGTGTTGAAGATAATGACCCTGACAGCAGACTCCCTTGGCGGTTTTGACTGGGCCTCTTTTATGTTGGATGTCCTATGCAAGGGCATTGGTAAATATCAGAATGTGCTTAAAACAGGAGATGATGAGACAGGCAAATGGAATGTCGATGGATGCAGATACATGCTGATGGTGAGTGTACACTTTCAACAAATATCTCATACAGATGTTAATGTTAATGTTTTGCATTTGTGTAATGTTAATCGGCAATGTTGAGCTGCAATCATTGCCATGACATTTTAATGTAATTTAAAGTGTTTTCATTTTTCCTTTGCAGGTTCTTGGGCTGCAAAGTTATTGTCTTAGCAATGATCAAGCGCCACCTGACTCAGATGCCCTTTCCTTTTAGACTCAAAGAAGGGTTCTTGATATGGTTGCGCTTGAAAAGCATAACGCGGGAGGCTTGTTGTGTGCAGGTGGTGAAACAAGTGGTGTAAACACAAGTGGATATGTGACTGAACTAGACTTTCACCTCCCCGTAAGTGAAATAAATTTATAGTTGTAAAGCTTGAGTTGCCATAAGAGGATATAAAGGCAGCTTAGGGTTTAACCTATGTCATTCATTGATTTTCAGGTCTACAGGGAGGCATACCGTGAGATTACAACAATGGTGGGTCAGAAATTGATGGCCTTAGAGAAAAGGGAGTTACAAGGGACCAGGGTGGAGATTGGTGAGGAGAACAAAAAAGCTGACGATGTTGAGGAAGAATATTTTTCTAGTGAGGATCCCGAGAAGGGGGAGGAAGAAAATGTTTCTAGTGAGGAACATGAGAAGAAAAGATTAAAAGGACCACGTAGGTCCATGCGGGAAAAAAGACCAGCCATAGTAAGCCGGTTCTGCGCCATACCACAACGCAAGGCTGAGAGGAAGAGGAAAACTGATGAGAAGGAGAGACTCTTTGAGTTTTGCACCACAAGAAGCAACAAGGTTGATGGTGATAAGTAAGTAAATGCGCGTTATTTTATTTGTTGTCAATTGATTGTGAATTTGCTTTTCAAACGACGGTATTTTGATATGCCACCTTAAATATTCGCATTAGGATATTTGTTGACATGAATGACTTCCACCTGACACGTTCCGAGCTTACCTGCCTTCAATCCGGGGGTTCGATCAGCAATTCGGTAAGGGGACTGTACTATTATGAAATGTGGTTATGTTTTGCATATGTAAATTCGTTAATCTGCACTTTCCATGTGTGGTTAATGCAGTTCATGGCAATGGTTGTACAGACAATTATTGCCGACCAGCGGGAACAGCAAGGCAAGGTGACAAGGCTCATATTTTGTCCATTCTTCATGGACAAGATTGTGCGCAATGTCAGTGGATTTTCATTGGGCGATCACATTCAAGAGTTTATGCCTGAACAACTTAAATACAACCTCAGAGACGCTGACTTTATATTTGCTCTCGCCTTGTTTAACGACCACTGGTTTTGTTATGCTATCGAGACGAGAAGCATGCGCTTCTATGTCCTTGACTCATTGGTGGATAGCGTCACATTCAACGCACTGCAGATGGATGAAAATTTGAAACAGCAGTCAATGGAGCCTAAGCACTATGCGCGTAGGAAGATGACTAAGGGATTCAAAGAGACGTTTAGGCGTAAAAATATAATGGCTACCCATTGTGTAAATTTAATCTTTTGCTGACTAATTGTTATCTTCAATTGTGTTAGTTTTGGGCACTTTTTTTTCTCGTGAGGCTAAGTTATCTTTATGTACCTTGTTTCTGTTCTTAACTATGGTTTATCATCACTTTAGGGATTCGTGTGGCGTCCACCTGTTGAGTTGGCTACAGAGCTGACGAAGGCTATGTTATGCCGAGGTACAGCTCAACTGACATGTGAAGCATTAAAGTTGAATGTCTCTGGTAGTTGATTGCGCATCACAACAACAAGAACAGGCAAATAGCGCTATCAATTATGGAGGACAAGATGTCCAAGAAGAAGTAGATGTTGCACTAGTTTACATTTTGAAAAGGGTGTTTATGTATTGAAACAAGTGTTTGTGTTTTCAAACGGTTGTTAAACACGATGTTGAATCCTTGTATATTTTGACAATTTATCGTTGTTGGTCAATCGTATAAAGCATTTCCAAACTCTCTAAGTTAATGGCCAAAGCGTGACAGGTTAATGGGCAAATGTGACCACTAGCTGGGCATTGGCTTTAAGTTAATTGCCAAAACTCTTGTAAGTTAATGGGAAAAACTTGACAACTTAATGGGCAGCCGTGATAACTCTATGGGCATAGTTTGACAACTGAATGGGCAAATGTGACAACTGAATGGGCACTGACTTTAAGTTAATTGCCAAAACTCTCAAGTTAATGGGCAAAACCTGACAACATAATGGGCAGCCGTGACAATTCGATGGCCATACCTTGACAACTGAATGGGCAAATGTGACAACTGAATGGGCATTGGCTTTAAGTTAATTGCCAAAACTCTTGTAAGTTAATGGGAAAAACCTGACAACTTAATGGGCAGCCGTGACAACTCTATGGGCTTAGTTTGACAACTGAATGGGCACTGGCTTTAAGTTAATTGCCAAAACTCTCAACTCAATGGGCAAAACCTGACAACATAATGGGCAGCCGTGACAACTCGATGACCATACCTTGACAACAGAATGTGCAAATGTGAAAACTCTCTGGGCATTGGCTTTAAATTAATGGCCAAAACTCTTTTAAGTTAATGGGAAAAACCTGAAATCTTAATGGGCATCCGTGACAACTCTATGGGCATATTTTGACAACTGAATGGACAAATGTGACACCTGAATGGGCCAATCTGACAACTCTATGGCCAGGCGTGACAACTTCCTGGGCAGACCTTGACAACTTCATGCCTTGCTATAATAATCTCATGCCAAGGTATAAAAATAATGTAATGATCAACTGTGTCAGGTTTACAAAATGTAAAACCTTAACAATAACATAGGTATTACAGTTGTACAAAATATAGTTAATTCCTCAAAATTGAGGACTTGTCAATAACAAGTGAATGAGCAAGGATAACAATCTGTTGGGCAAATTTAACTACAGGTTTGACAGCAAATTTGATAGAGCATAATACAATCCACATGACCGCTTGCATGTCTTTCCCAAGCATAATAACATCAGGTACAACTCATTAACAAGGTTTCCAACAAAACATAAGTGACTATACATCATTTTGACATACTGTAGCACCACTCCAACCACTCCAAAAAACTTCTAGGGGAGGCATTAAATGTCATTGACAAAACAATGACATGCAAATATTTACAATCACATACAAAAGGCTGGCATGCATTTACAAAAGGAAACATTGAGTGTCATTCATTAACTTGGATTCGGGTTCTTGCAGGTCCTTGCAGTATGTCCTTCCTCATGGCACCTTCCACAATGGTACACTTGCTTGTTTTGGAATTGTGACTCTATTCTCTTCCTCTTTGGTCGTCCTGAAGGCCTTGCAGTCAGAGGTGGTTCCAAGAACTCCCATGTCTCTAACTGAGTTTCGGTCAGGTTACTTGGGTTTGGACAGTCATGTGTTTCAATTGGCCTCATGGTATGTGCATATATTTTCTCTTGTGCCGCAAGCTTAAAGTAATCATCAACAAAAGTAAAGACATTGTCATGACTAAGCTTTATGGCTGCACATGCATGGACACATGGCAGTCCACTCATCTGCCACGCTAAGCACGTGCATTCATGTTTACCAATATCCACAACAAGCCTCACAACTCTATGATTAACCAATATGTGAGATTTGTACAAGGTACCACCATAATGTTGCACATACAAATTTGATGCACTACTTACTATCTCCATCAACTTGTCATTTGTCCTAGGCCCGACCCGTTGATCCAATTTGCCATTGTTGCTTTACTTGCAACCATTTTGGCGGCCAACTTGTCACGATGCGCATGAATAAAGGTGTACACATTGTGTTTTCTCTCTTTCAGTATCCAAGCATTGAAGGACTCTAAAAGATTTGATGTCATACTGTCCCATCTCATGAAACCAAACCTGCTTAAAGCCCATTTTCCTACATCTCCATCTGTTTCCACCCATTCAGCCAATTCTGGGGGAATGACGCTTAATTTTCTCATTGCACTTTGGTAGTCTTCATCATGTCTTTCATATGCAATTGCATCAAGCAACCTTAAAGCATCCTCCTTCTGTTGGGCTTTGACCCTTGTTTTTCCTCGGATCAACCTACCAAATTCTGTTAGAATCTTAAGTTTTGATGAAGACTAAAATATGAAAGAACATAATGAACACTTAGGAAGAATTAAATGGAAGTTAAAATCCTAAGTAACAATACAATCGGATGTAAAATCACAACCGGATGACTTAGAGCAAACACAACGTAAGTAGCGCTTGCGGATGGAGTACGCATCCCATAGCGGAAGTCAATAGAACACTAAGTCTGAACCTAGTCTAAGTGGGATAGCTTCCCATAGCAAAAACGCTTCCCATTGCATTTGATTATATATTACTTTGTTGGACTAACATTTGCGTGCAGAACTTAGTTTCGATTCCGATGGCAAATGAGCTTCAATAGTGAACGCTCTTTGCATTGCACATACTTGGACTAACACTTGCAGAACAAGGTTCTTACTTCCGGTAGCCAAAATCCATCCGATAGCAAGTACAAGAAACAGAAACCATACAAGTGCTCAGAAGTCAGAATTGTTTTTGTCAGAGCAGTATTGTCAGAGCTACTTTTCAGAGCTCCAGAGCTAAAGTATAAGTCAACCCTGCTAAGCATTAATGAGCATTAATGAGGACAATGATAAACGTGGCTGTCACCCAAGAGGGGGGGGGGGTGAATTGGGTGAGGGAATAAATTAAATCTTTTGAATCTTGTTTTCGAAAGACTGCTTGTGCTTGGTGATAATATTTACGAAGTAGTGATATGCACAAGTCAGTGTTTTATGTGATGCAAAATAGAATGTTTGAATGTAAATTTATGCACACATAAATTTATCCTGGTTCGGTCACCCAGACCTACATCCAGTCCCCAGGCTCCACCTGAGATTTTCAATCCACTATTCTTGTTTAAACCGGGCACAAGAGAAGCCTTTACACTTTAGGTTTTACGAGCACGGGTTCACCTAACAACCCACAGGTTTTACACCGGGTTCACCTGCAAACCTTACAAATGCAAGTTTTACGGGCTAACTTGCAACCTATGGAGATTTAGACAACCTCTAAATGCTCCCCCTTACAAATTGTAAGTTTACACTATGTTCACTCTATGAACTGATTGTGCTAAACACTTAAGCTCAAAACTAACTCTCTCTAAGAGTGGATGATGTTATAAAATTACTCTCTGAAAAATATCACAAATCTGGATCTGAGAGTAGTAGAAGATGTGTAGAATGAAGAGTATGATATATCAGATACTTTGTTCTGTTCTCTCTTTTTCTTCCATGTCTTCTCTTCTGAATGAATGTCTCTTTTATACTCGGCTTCATAGGCTTCTGTGGCAGGTTGAATATGAACGTTTGAATAAAGCCGTTAATCCTATGTTACCGTTGAGAAGTGCATCTTCATTAATGTTTAGCAGGGTTGACTTGCTTTATCTCTGAAAAGTAGTCCTGACACCTCTGCTCTGACAAAAGCATTCTGACTTCTGAGTATGTGATTTTTACTCTTGCACTCTTGCTGACGGATGATCATCTTTCATCCGCAAGTGGTAATCTTGCTCTGCAAGTGTTAAGCTCTGAGTCCCAATGTCAAGAGTCTTTCCATCCGGAAGCTCATTTGCATCCGGAAGTGTGACCATGTTCTGCACATACTGGTTAGTCCAACATAGCAATATATATATAAGAATTATACATGCTGTGGGAAGTTTGTTTGCTATGGGGAGTAGTTTACTTAGACTGTGTTCTGATTTGGTCTATGATGTATCCGGAAGCATTTTTACATCCGGAAGTAAAACTACTAGATGAAGGATCTTGGTTCACTATAACTCACTCTCACTTAGTGTATTTCATCCCAACACTCAGCGCTAGTCACTAAGCTATCGGAAGCACTTTTACTTGACGTAGTGAACTCACTGACGCTTAGGGTGAAATCTATTCTATCAGTCTGCGCCAGTCAAGATCTAACAGGAAGCAACTTCACTTGATGTTGCATTTCCACTGAAGCTCGGGGTTAAATCTATTCTATCAGTCTGCGCCAGTCAAGATCTAATAGGAAGTGCTTTCACTTGGCGAAGTAGACTCACTGACGCTTGGGGTAATATCTATTCTGTCGCTCTGCGCCAGTCTAAGTCTAACAGGAAGCAACTTCGCTTCCGATTGAAACATAGCTTAGTCTTAGGGTTTGTGTACCTAATGTTCATGGACTAAGTTAAACCCCTAGTGATTTACTTGCTGACGCTGGGGGATGAAAACATTCATCCGCATGCGCAAGTCCTAATCTAACCGGAAGTAGATCTTCACCCGGAAGCACTCTTACTTGGGATCCTATGTTATCCTATTGCTTCCTAGGCACTTGGTCTAATCCTTTATATTTTAGTCTTCATCAAAACTTAAGATTCTAACATTCTCCCCCTTTTTGATGATGACAAACCTAGTTCTATTAATTAAGTTCATATGAAAGGATTAGCTGAAGAATAAAAGCAATAGTTAAGAGCAAGTAACTCAGACAAATATTATTGACAAGCAGAAGTTACAAGTCAGAGTTATACAATCAAATAACATATACAAGTAAAGAATGTATACAAATAAATTTCACTAAGTATGAATGAAGATATGCATGAAAACAAAATCAACAAAAATATTTGGATTGGGGGTTAGAGTCTGTGTCTCTTTTTCTTTTCCCTCTCTTTCTGTCTCTCTTCATTTTCCTCACGCTCACTCTGGTTTATCTGGGCAATGATCTCTTGAAGCTCTTTTTCCTCTTTTTCCCTTCTGAGCCTTTCTGATTCAATGGACTCCTCGTATGCCCTTTTCATGTTCTCCACTTCTTCATACCCAGGGAAACCTGTAGCATCATCGAAGTAGGAGATCTCTCCATTGGGATAGTGGACAGCCCTGATTCTCACATTCCATACAGGGAAGTTGGGATCTTCCTCAACTTCCTGGACTTTCCGTTTCCCTTTCCCTTTGCTCTTCCTTTTGCTTTTGCTAATTGGAGGAGTGGGCATGGCACTTGCTCTTTCAGCATCGAGGCAAGCCATCTGACCAAAGGATAGCTTGTCAGTGAATCCATACTTCTCAAATTCTTCAGGAGTCATGTCTTCAATTTCCAATTTGACTTCCTTCAGAATTGGAACCGCTTAGACCACTGGATTTTCTTGCACAACCTGAGCAGATGAAGTTCCTTGCTCAGGTAGGTCAGATGGAGTCTCCTCCTCAGACTCATCAGATTCAGTGGTGGCAATTAACTTTCTGGCACGTTTCCTAGCAACGGCCTTCTTTCTGGGTGCACTGAATCTGGCAGCTGGCTCAGACGAGGGAGGAGGATCAGAAGATTGCTCAGATGAAGGGATCTCAGACTCTTGCCCAGAGGATGCAGGAACAGGCTTGGCTATCACAATGGGAGGATGGTTGGGTCTCTTCAGTCCCCACTTCATTATGATCTCCTCAACCATCTCTCTACTTGTTTTATTTGGAGGAGGCTCTGATGATGACTCAGATTGTGAGGATTGTTCATTCTGCCCAAACACAACCATCTCCAAATGTGATCTTTGCTCAGCTGTTCTCTTCTGCTTCATGAAACGGAGGGCCTCTCCTCTTATAAGGCTCTCTGCACCACTCAGCCTCTGAGACTCATATGCACGACGCAGGGCGGCCGTGATATCTTCATCAATCCAGAGTGAAGGCTGGCTGAGAACATCCCTTGTGGCCATACTTAGGCGAAGAGTAGACATAACATTTCTCCCCCTTTTGTCATCATCAACAGGGGTGAGTGCCAGGGATGGAGTGGATGTGGAGGAGGATGGAGGTGGTTCAGGACCAAATTTCTTGGGAGGGGAGGGTGAGAGGGTAGAGGTGGAGGATGTGGGAGAAGATAGGTGTTCAGGAGTTTGAGGAGGGTCGGGGAAGCAGCTGGTGGTGACAAAGATATCCCCATAAGGATGAGTGGAGGAGTATTCTTTGTAGTTGGCGGAGTCAGGGGTAAAGGGTAAATGGTCATCGGAGAGTGGTTGAAGGCGGGGATATTCGCCGTATGGTTGGCTGAGGGGGTGAATGGCTGTTTCAGATCCTATGGGTCTAGGGCTTGGATGGGTAGGGTTGGAGAAGCGGAGTGGAGAGCGTGTAGGGGCACCTGGTCGTGTGGGAATGGGTGAGGATGAGGATGAGGAAGGTGAGGATGAGAAGTTTCTAGGAGAATGGCGTGGAGAGTTGTGAGTTGAGTCTTGGGTTTGGTGGTCATGGGTAGGTGAGGGTTGGGATTGTTGGTCATTGTTGGGTGATGGTGGAGCTTGTTGGTCATTTTGTGGTGGAGGCTGAGGTTGTTGAGTGTTGGGCGGAGGAGGAGGTGGTAGTTGAGGGTGATTAGGAGGAGGAGGAGGGTTTTGAGGAGGAGGAGGAGGTGAAGGTGGTAAGTTACCTTGTGATGAAGGTTGGGGAATTTGTAGGTGCTGGAGGATGAGGTCTAATTTTGCATCCACCCTGGCAAGGTGATTCTCAAGTTGTCCTACTCTGTCCTCAAGCCGCTGAATTCGCTCCCCTTGGTGGTGGAAGCCAGCTTCACATTCAACACGGAGAGGACCCACCAAGGAATCAGTCAGTCTCAACAGAAGCTCTTCCTTTATGTCCTCTGCAAAGGCCCTAACAGAAGCTGGAACCCTTGCACTACGGCTTGGCCCAGCATGAGAGTCAACTTCCTGATCGCCTGCTCCAGATGCAGAGGGAGCTGAAGTACCAGAAGCACTACCGGCTTGTGAGTGTGAGCGAGTGGGCTTAGGAGGCTTGAAATACTTGATCCCCATCCTTGCCACATTGGTTGCTCCCACAGGCCTACACTGGACATTCTCTTCTTCCACAGCAGATGTAGCCTTGATCAGATGCTTCTCAAGGAGGAAGGCAATGATGGTGGGATAGGGAAGATAACCTGACTTGTCATTGTTTAACCAGCGCTGAAGCTCTAGGCATATCAACTGCCCAGGGTTGAAAGGCTTGCGCGAGAGGAGTCTAGGGAACCAAGGGTTGTCCAGCAGTGTGAACTCGTTGAAGTTGCCTCCCTTATGAGTCATTATCCGGGAGTAGACGTAGTACAAGAGCCTGTTAGAATCAGACATCTTTGACACCTTCTTGCTGTTGGTGCCATACAACTCCTCGAGTTCCTCCTTGCTGTACTTGTGAGACTCAGGGTAGATCCATTCATTCATATCCTCTTCTGTGATTCCCATCATCTCATTCAGGGTTCTCCAAGTGAACCTGAAGGTTCTTCCTCTTACAGTGGCAGTGAAGGAGAGTTTGTGGACTTGCTCTTTCCCATCCACCTTCCTGTACTTAGCTCTGCCTGAGAGGGATTGGCAAAAGACTCGCAGGACGTTGACGTTGTAGTCCTGGTTGATGCCCAGCCAAGGCATATACTTTTCCAAGTAAGGGCGCAGATGAGCAAACCCTAGTTCATCCAACTTGTCCAGATTGATGAACAGGCCATGATTGAAGATGGGAATGGATGTCTCAAATTTGGCGGATACACTCTCCAAAGCCCCATCTCTATAAACTGTGAGATCATCTTCTTCCTCAACCCTCTGCCTCTTGGAGGAAGGCTCCTCAGAAAAATGAACCTTCTTCTTCTTTCCCTGAGCATCCCGCTTTTGTTCAGAACCCACTGCCTGTTCTATTCTACCAGAGGTTTCAGGCTGACCCTGAACGTCTTCACCCTGTCCTCGTGATTGCCCAGAACCTTCTTGGCGTTCATGAAGTTCTTCATGTTGTTCTTCATGGTGCCCAGATTTACCAGAATGCTTGTGAGTGGATTTCCCAGATTTCGATTTATGTTTCTTGGAAGAAGAGGTTTTCTGGATGACTGGGTTGGATTCATTCGTACCGGCCATTTTTGTATGAATGTTGTGTAAATAAAGATGAAATGCAAGAAGTGTGAAAAAATAAAGAACACAATGGAGAAGATGAAAAGACTTTTCAGAGAAAATGATGCGAGTGAAAAAGATGTAGTAAAAAGTGAAAAATGGAAAATGACTTCTATTTATAGGTAAAACTTCTGTGGATAGAATGGGCATACTCTTTCAAATTTTCACACATTGGGTAACGTAAGTTTTTAAGTTGGAACGACACACCTGATGACACGTGTTGCTTCAGAGAAGGCACAGCGTTTCATAGAGGAAGTTGAAACGTTTTCTGAAGTGATGTGTCCCTTGATCTGACACTGGCGCTCGTGATCATATTGAATTATCATCCAGCGCTAGCAAAAGAGTATTCGGAAGTGATTTTGCTTCCGGTTGGACAGACGCTCCTGGTTGCCTTGAGTAGTCATTCAGCGTCAGCACGAGAGCATCCGGAAGTAGTTTTGCTTCCGATGGTACTTACTTAAGATTTAACTTTGAGTGACTCGTTGATGTTCTCTCTTGTGCATCCACAGCGATCAAGCTTTCATAACTAAAGCCATATTTGCGTCAAGTAGAGTTTGTTTGATCTTCTCAATTTCAGGAGCAGTAGCTCTCGGAGCCCAGTATGAACAACAACTCATTCAGATTTGATACATTGCTCTGATCAGGTATGATCATGAGAATTGTTGTTCCTTCGTACCTTCTTTCCTACAAAATAGCAAATGATTTCTCTTTCCCATTTTTCAGTCTCCAAACTTGGATCTGACTGGTCAGTTTGTAGGAAGTATGTGATTCTTATGCACTTAAGAATTATTCACTATGAATATAGCATTGCGAATCAACTATGACTATATGCACATGGCTTCTGATAATGATAGTCATAGATAGCATGTAGAGTATGAACATTGTGTGAAATATCTTATAAGCCATATCATGTTCATGCTTATGATGCTTAATGTAAAATCTCAATAAGTCCATCTTACATTTGCATAGGAGATTTTACTGTTGCATGCTTCAACCTTAAATAATCCCTTGCTTACCCAAGGAGATCTTTTATACTTATCCTTGGCCTGAAGCACTTTCTTAGGAGAGACAGGATTTGCAGGTTTTCTCCATTTGAGTTGAGACATCCTCTCTCTTTTGTCCTTCTCAGGATAGTTGAATGGAACTCTGTGATAGCTTATCCCTGAGACAAGGTCTTTGTTCCATGTGGTAGCGCACTGCTTCTTATGATTGAACCAGGTAGTTGCAGTAGTGACATCACCACGAGTTCTCTTCTTTGGGACAAGAGGAACTCTTGATCTTTCCTGCACAGGTAAGGCACTAGAAGGGAGTTTTGGTACCCATTTGTACTTGGGTCCTACATAGTTAGCGCTGGACCTTACTTGTCCTTTGGGGATCCATATATATTTATTTCTCACATTTAAATTTCTCTTAAAATTGCATGTGTGAGAAATATGACCAGTTCTACCACAATAATGACAGATAATGGGATGATGTTCAGAATCAGATTTCTTATCACTATTATGGTGGTCAGTTTTCTTTTCAAAGACTCTATGTTTATTAACTTTTGAAATTTCAGTGTCTTTCGAAAAATCTTCTTTTATGAGTGGGACTTTGGACTCCTTGGTTGTAGAAGAAGGAATAAGTTCCTCAAGTTCCCTATTCCTTTTTCTTAAGCCTAGAATTTCTTTTGCAAGTTTACAGAATTCAACATGTAGCTCATTATACATATCTTGCAATTCAGAAGTTTCAAGTTTAGGTACCTCATTTTCTTCAGCTTCTGAATCTTCTAGGCGGAGATCCACTCTCTCTTTGCTGATACTAGCTTCTACTACATCACCATCCAGTAGCTCATCAACGGTGGATTCACAAGGAGCACACAGTGAGCTTTGGACAGCCTTAACATCAAGAAATTGGTTAGAAGCATACATAGTATCAAGAGTGTTCCAAATATCTATAGCCCTAGAGCAATGTTTAATTTTCTGGTAATCATTGTCAGATAAACTTTTGTGCAAAATTTGCATTGCTCTAAGGTTTAAGTAAAATAAGCTTTTGTCCTCTTCTGTCCAATTTACTTTTGGTTTGAAATCAGAGTCCTTTTCAAAAACATCCCACATTTTGAAATCAGTGGATAGTATAAAACTTTTCATCCTTCCCTTCCATAAGTAAAAATCAGCATTTTCTAACACGGGTGGGATTGTATGATCAAAACCTTCAAAACACATTTTGTAACCCAAATCAGCCTAGGTCATTGCACTTGAGATCGTTGGATCCTTTAAACAAGTGACCTTGCTCTGATACCAAATGATAAACGTGGCTGTCACCCAAGAGGGGGGGGGTGAATTGGGTGAGGGAATAAATTAAATCTTTTGAATCTTGTTTTCGAAAGACTGCTTGTGCTTGGTGATAATATTTACGAAGTAGTGATATGCACAAGTCAGTGTTTTATGTGATGCAAAATAGAATGTTTGAATGTAAATTTATGCACACATAAATTTATCCTGGTTCGGTCACCCAGACCTACATCCAGTCCCCAGGCTCCACCTGAGATTTTCAATCCACTATTCTTGTTTAAACCGGGCACAAGAGAAGCCTTTACACTTTAGGTTTTACGAGCACGGGTTCACCTAACAACCCACAGGTTTTACACCGGGTTCACCTGCAAACCTTACAAATGCAAGTTTTACGGGCTAACTTGCAACCTATGGAGATTTAGACAACCTCTAAATGCTCCCCCTTACAAATTGTAAGTTTACACTATGTTCACTCTATGAACTGATTGTGCTAAACACTTAAGCTCAAAACTAACTCTCTCTAAGAGTGGATGATGTTATAAAATTACTCTCTGAAAAATATCACAAATCTGGATCTGAGAGTAGTAGAAGATGTGTAGAATGAAGAGTATGATATATCAGATACTTTGTTCTGTTCTCTCTTTTTCTTCCATGTCTTCTCTTCTGAATGAATGTCTCTTTTATACTCGGCTTCATAGGCTTCTGTGGCAGGTTGAATATGAACGTTTGAATAAAGCCGTTAATCCTATGTTACCGTTGAGAAGTGCATCTTCATTAATGTTTAGCAGGGTTGACTTGCTTTATCTCTGAAAAGTAGTCCTGACACCTCTGCTCTGACAAAAGCATTCTGACTTCTGAGTATGTGATTTTTACTCTTGCACTCTTGCTGACGGATGATCATCTTTCATCCGCAAGTGGTAATCTTGCTCTGCAAGTGTTAAGCTCTGAGTCCCAATGTCAAGAGTCTTTCCATCCGGAAGCTCATTTGCATCCGGAAGCGTGACCATGTTCTGCACATACTGGTTAGTCCAACATAGCAATATATATATAAGAATTATACATGCTGTGGGAAGTTTGTTTGCTATGGGGAGTAGTTTACTTAGACTGTGTTCTGATTTGGTCTATGATGTATCCGGAAGCATTTTTACATCCGGAAGTAAAACTACTAGATGAAGGATCTTGGTTCACTATAACTCACTCTCACTTAGTGTATTTCATCCCAACACTCAGCGCTAGTCACTAAGCTATCGGAAGCACTTTTACTTGACGTAGTGAACTCACTGACGCTTAGGGTGAAATCTATTCTATCAGTCTGCGCCAGTCAAGATCTAACAGGAAGCAACTTCACTTGATGTTGCATTTCCACTGACGCTCGGGGTTAAATCTATTCTATCAGTCTGCGCCAGTCAAGATCTAATAGGAAGTGCTTTCACTTGGCGAAGTAGACTCACTGACGCTTGGGGTAATATCTATTCTGTCGCTCTGCGCCAGTCTAAGTCTAACAGGAAGCAACTTCGCTTCCGATTGAAACATAGCTTAGTCTTAGGGTTTGTGTACCTAATGTTCATGGACTAAGTTAAACCCCTAGTGATTTACTTGCTGACGCTGGGGGATGAAAACATTCATCCGCATGCGCAAGTCCTAATCTAACCGGAAGTAGATCTTCACCCGGAAGCACTCTTACTTGGGATCCTATGTTATCCTATTGCTTCCTAGGCACTTGGTCTAATCCTTTATATTTTAGTCTTCATCAAAACTTAAGATTCTAACAGACAACGGTAACAAGGGATAAACGGCTATATTCAAACGGATTTATCGCCCTCAAGCAAATGGTGTATTAGAGGCTACTATAAAAGGAACAACTTCATCATTTATGAAGACTACCGAACTGAACTAAGAGCATTCAAGCATAATACCCAGAGAATATTCAGAAAGTTTTAAAGTTCTAAAGAGCACTTAATACCTTGAGAGTTATTCTGATTGTTATGATCTTGTACTCTTTGTATTTAAGTCTCTACATTTATTGAGAGCATTCATTGTACTTAAGTGTTTATCAAAATCTGTTCATTAAGTGAACTTTGTAGTAAATCCTTTGTGTAAAGGTTGAACCCTTGCTGGTAGTAAGGGGGAGCGAGTCAGGTTGTAAAGGATGCAAGTTAGCCCGTAAAACTTGTGGTTGTAAAGGTCGCGGGTGAACCCGTTTGTAAAACCTGTGGATTAGTATAACTCAGTCAAGGGATTGATAATTGGACGTAGGTCAAGAGTTAGACCGAACCAGTACAAAAGAATTTGTGTTAGTGCTTTTTATTTTATATTTTTATTTGTAGCACAATTCACCCCCCTTCTGTGCATCCTCACTTTCAAATTCTTTGCTGAAATTCTCTTTTACATGCCTATAGCAATAGACATGTCTTTCGCTACCAAATACATTTCTCACTGCTGTAATTATGTCTGGATTCTGGTCTGAAATAATGGTTATCTCCACATTTCTTGTGATTTCTTTGACATTCTCCATAAACCACTCCCAGTTGTCCTCTGTTTCCCCACTTACAGTTACATAGGCTACGGGAAATAAATCATTGTCAACATCATGCACAGAAGCTGATAGTAAAGTCCCTTTATATGGACCAGTCAGAAAGCAACCGTCTATGACAAGTACAGGTCTGCACCCTGCTAAGAAACCTTTGATCGAGCACCCATAGGCAATGAATAGTCGCTCAAACCTTCCTCCTGTCGCTTTCCATTTTACTACTGTATCTTGGTCAGTTTCTTTTAGCCTATCACAGAGCCATGGAATCAACTTGTACGAATCTTTTGGACTGCCTTCAAGATTAAGCAATGCCCTTCTTTTACCCCATAATTTAATCTAACATCATACTCGCTGTAAAGGTCTCTCCTTATTTCGGTGGGAGCCTTGTCTATATTGTCCCTCAAGCAATCAACTATTATCGATGATGTCAACTTCGACATTGTAGAGTGGTTGATATTCAAATCTTCCTGCGCATCATGTTTGTGCACATCATTAAAGCTACGCATTACTAGAATCTTAGAACCTTGGCACATCTCGTATGCACGCATAACCCACTCGCAATCCTTAGC
Organism: Mimosa pudica; assembly: GCA_029929735.1. NCBI lineage: Eukaryota > Viridiplantae > Streptophyta > Magnoliopsida > Fabales > Fabaceae > Mimosa > Mimosa pudica. The sequence goes on along the minus strand of JAKELP010000022.1, from coordinate 1,955,461 downwards.
CTGACATCTTACAATGATTTTTTCATTACAATTTTTCACATACTTGTGTGAGAAGTGATGAGCTAAGCTGTACTTGAATACACTTTGTCTACACTCATCGACATTGCACAATGATTTTTCTACTCCAATGAATAACTCCTTCCACTTCGTCGAATTCATCTCTACTCTTGGTGTGAGAGTGATTTGTATGGCACTTGACAATGACAATGGTTGTGACTCTAGAGTCATAATCATCCTTTGAGAAGTAGATAAATCTTCCCTACACCTGTCAAGCATACACAGACTGTTAGCAACCGAATCATAACATAATACATAGTTTTAAGGTGTACTTGCAACTTACTCGTTTTGAACATTCCTTCGAACATCTCTTGTTAGTTGTGTATCTTCAATTGGGCAGCCACTTACAAAGATATGTCTCATTTATCTAGTTAAGTTCATGAAATGTTCAACACCTTCGTCATCTAGAAGTCGACATATGTTGTTGTTTCATCGCCAAAGAGTCTGAACTTCATGCTTGTATCCCCAATCTCCACTCCACCTCCAACAATAGTTGCTACTATTGTTTTAAGTTCTTCATATGTCATGCCTTCCTTTATGGTCCTTGAAATGACAACTCACTATCAATTCATTAAAAACACTCACTTCAATACTAATACACAGGTGGCAACCCCAAAAAGCTACATACTTTTAGTTCACTCTTATATTAGAATCAAATCACATTGCACAAAACTCATCCTCAATCAATTCATTAACCACTTCACCATTTTTTCACTCGTTGTTATTCACAATGTAATGGACATTGATAACAACTCATTGGGCACCCTGTGACAATAAATATTAATCCCTTCAAACACTCACAAACTCAATCATCTATGTACTTCCCCTGTTTTTTAAACTGTAAAACAGAACATAGCTTACCCCACATACATCATCAACAAACCAAACACTGGTCTACAACAAATAAGAATGCTACATACATCATAGTACAACTAAAAAATTTGTCTTTCATATCAATATGTCTTTTATTCATCAACATTCATCCCACACTATGATTATTATATGAAAAGATTTGCCTTTTTTTCAAACCATCCATCTGTCTTTCTTATCAATATGCCTTTATATTGTACAACTAAAAAAGATTGTGTTTTTCATATGAATAACTCTTTGATGGACCAAGGAAAGATGATTTAAAGCAAAAGTTTTTGTTTTTATTTCAAAGCAATCATTTTTCCCCACAAAATGAAGATCAAGTTTTTTCGAATATACTGAAAGAGATATCTCTAATTCAACAAGAAAACATATAAGGCCAATGAGGTAAATCTATAGAACTATTTTATTCATCACCACAGCAACTAAAATTGTACTTGAGAAGACAAAGTACATTAGCTGTTAACCACAGCCTACATAATTGGAAAAGGGAAAAGTACAGCTGATAATCCACCACAGCTTTACATAGAGGGAAATAAAGAAATTGGCCAAGAATATAGTCCTTCACAACCTGAAAATAAGAAGGTAAAGTCAGCAAGGATCAGAGAGAATGACGATCAGAATCCAAGAGAGGAAAGAGAGTACAGGAGGAAGATTCTCACAACAATTTTTGTTAGAATCTTAAGTTTTGATGAAGACTAAAATATGAAAGAACTTAGAAAGTAATAGGAAAACCTAGAACCCTAAGTTGAAGTGCAACCGGATGAGATCTTACTTCCGGATAGACTAGGACTGGCGCTCGCTGACAAATAGTTCATCCCCCAGCGAGAGCAAGTGATTCACTAAGGAATTAACTTAGTCCATGAGCAATAGATAAACAAAGCCTTTAGACTAAGCTAAGAGTCAACAGAAAGTGAATTTGCTTCCTGATAGATTTGTGCTGACGCAGGCTGATAAAATAGGATAACCCCAAGCGTCAGTGAAAATGCAACATCAAGTGAATTTGCTTCCTGATAGATTTGTGCTGACGCAGGCTGATAAAATAGGATAACCCCAAGCGTCAGTGAAAATGCAACATCAAGTGAAATAGCTTCCTGATAAACTTTGACTGGTGCAGACCGATAGAATAGATATAACACTAAGCGTCAGTGAATAAGCCTCCTCAAGTAGAATCACTTCCGGATAAACTTTCACTAGCGCAGACTGATAGAACACGATGACACTAAGCGTCAGTGAATGTAAGCAACGTCTAGCAGAAGTGCTTCCGATAGCTTAGTGACTAGCGCTAGCTGTTGAAGTGACTTAACACTGAGCGAGAGTAAGTAATCCTTCATCCAGTGAATTTGCTTCCGGATGTAAATGTACTTCCTGATATAAGGAACTTACCACTTAGGCAAAGAACACTCCCACTGCATGTGACTATATGTTCATATTGATAAACTAACACTCAGTGCAGCACACTCAGTAGAATTGCTTCAGGATGAGAATCTGCTTCCGCAAGCAAGAGTCAGACCGTACAAAGTGCTCAGATGTCAGAACGACTTTTGTCAGAATAGTACTGTCAGAACAGTGTTGACAGAACAGCATGGTCAGAGCACCTTTTCAGATAAAGCAAAGTCCACCCTGCTGTGCATTAATGAGGACAACGTAAACAAGGCCCCAACGTCTATAATCAAACGGTCTTGTTGCCTCTCCAACGGCTAGATATTCAGAGGCTGGTATAAAAGGGATGTTCTTCATTTCTGAAGTTAGCTTGAATGGAAGAAAAAGAGAGAACAGAGCATAGTATCTGAAATATCATATTCTTCGTTCTACACATCTTCTACTACTCTCAGATCCAGATTTGTGATAATCTTCAGAGAGTGATTCAGTTGTACTTAAGTGAGTAACATCACCCACTCTTAGAGAGAGTTAGTTTTGAGCCTAAGTGTTTAGCACAATCAGTTCATAGAGTGAACATAACTGTAATCTTACATTTGTAAGGGGGAGCATTTAGAAGTTTTTCTAAATCTCCATAGGTTGCAAGTTAGCCCGTAAAACTTGCGTTTGTAAGGTTTGCAGGTGAACCCGTTGTAAAACCTGTGGGTTGTTAGGTGAACCCGTGTTCGTAAAACCTAAAGTGTAAAGGCTTCTCTTGTGCCCGGTTTAAACAAGAATAGTGGATTGAAAATCTCAGGTGGAGCCTGAGGACTGGATGTAGGACTGGGTGACCGAACCAGGATAAATTTGTGTGTGCATAAATTTACCTTTAAACATTCTATTTTGCATCACATAACATACTGACTTGTGCATATCATTACTTCTTAATATCATCACCAAGCACAAGCAGTCTTTCGAAAAGAAGAACTAAACTTTTATTACCTCACCCAATTCACCCCCCCCCCCCTCTTGGGTGACAGCCACGCATTTCATTTGGTATCAGAGCAAGGTCACTTGTTTAAAGGATCCAACGATCTCAAGTGCAAAGACCTAGGCTGACTTGGGTTACAAAATGTGTTTTGAAGGTTTTGACCATACTATCCCACCTGTGTTAGAAAATACTGATTTTTACTTATGGAAGGGAAGAATGAAAAGTTTTATACTGTCCACGGATTTCAAAATATGGGATGTCTTTGAAAAAGACTCTGATTTCAAACCAAAAGTAAATTGGACAGAAGAGGAGAAAAGTTTATTTTACTTAAACCTTAGAGCAATGCAAATTTTGCATAAAAGTTTATCTGACAATGATTACCAAAAAATTAAACATTGCTCTAGAGCTATAGATATTTGGAACACTCTTGATACTATGTATGCTTCTAATCAATCTCTTGAAGTTAAGGCTGTCCAAAGCTCATTATGTGCTCCCTATGAATCCACCTTTGATGAGCTACTGGATGGTGATATTGAGGAAGCAGACCTCAGTGAAGAGAGTATCCATCTCTGCCTAGAAGATTCAGAAAGTGAGGTATCTGGATCTGAAACTGAACTCTCTGATTTGCAAGATGCATACAATGAGTTATATACTGAATATTGTAAACTTGCAAAAGAACTTCTAGGCTTAAAAGAAAAAGATAGGAAACTTGAAAAACTAATTTCTTCTACGTCTAAAGTTTCCGAGGGTTCTTTTAAAGAACTAGTGATTCCGATAGCTAGCCCACTATCGGTAGGAAAAACTTCAACATGTCTTGAAAAATGTTTTGATTGTAAACACGTGTTGAAGGAAAAAGAAAAGCTTTCAAAAGAAACTGAAATTTCAAAGGAACAAAAAGCTTTTCTAAAGAAAACAAATCATGATAATGATAGAAAGCCTCATTTTGATTATCATTCCATTATCTGTCATTATTGTGGTAGATTAGGACATATTTCTCACACATGCAGTCTTAGAAGAAATTCAAATGTGAGAAATAAGTTTGTATGGATCCCTAAAGGACAAGTAAGGCCCAGTGCTAACCATGTAGGACCCAAGTACAAATGGGTACCAAAGCATCCTTCTAGTACCTTACTTGTGCAGGAAAGATCAAGAGTTGCTCCTGCCCCAAAGAAGAGAACTCGTGGTGATGCCACTACTGCAACCACCTGGTCCAATTATAAGAAGCAGTGCACAACCACAAGGAACAAAGGTTCTATCTCAAGGATAAACTATCACAGAGTTCCATTCAACTATCCTGAGAAGAACAAGAGAGAAAGGATGTCCCAACCAACATGGAGAAAACATATGAATCCTGTCTCTCCTAAGAAAGTGCTTCAGACCAAAGATAGGTATAAAAGATTCCCTTGGGTAAGCAAGGGATCACTTAAGGTTGAAGCATGCAATAGTAAAATCTCCTATGCAAATGTTAGATGGACTTATTGAGATTTTACATCAAGCATCATGTATATGAACATTATATGCCTTATAAGAGTTTATCACAATGTTCATAATCTAAATACTATCTATGACTATCATTATCAGTGTATGACCATGTGCATATAGTCATTATTGATTCGCACTGCCATATTCATAGTAATTAATCCTTGGGTGCATGTGAATCACATACTTCCTACAAACTGACAAGTCAGATCCAAGTATGGATACTGAAAAGGGAAAAAGGGGATTATTTGAAATGTTGTAGGAAAGAAGACTGAAAGCAACAAGGAGGGAGAGAAAGAACTGACATTCATCACAAAACAAATGATAAATCAATCAATGGAGGATCTCTCTCTTGAGACTCTTTTTGATCTCAAACGACAAGGATGATGATGGAGAAGAAAAAGAACTCTCAACATTGTTGCTTCTTCTCCTAACACTAATGCTGAAGCTGTGAGGAAGTACAAGAAGGCAAAGCAAATTTAATAGGCTGAGAGCAGATGTGTGGCATGGAGTTGATACAACTCAAATGAAGTTTAAATATCTTTACTTAATTGTTTTCAAAATACTTCAAACAATACTAACTTAGGCATCGGAGTGCCAATCCTTGTTTTTGCAGGTCCCTCAATGTTAAATCTTAAGTGCAACCGGAAGCAAAACCACTTCCGGATGGTCATCCACTGACGCTGGATGATTGCTCAAGGCAACCAAGAGCACTTGTCTAACAGCGAGCAAAACTACTTCCGGATGACCTTTTACTGGCGCTGAGTGTTAAATCAAGGTGGACGTGAGTGCCAGCGCCTGAACCAAAGAACACGTCACTTCAGAAACGTTTCAACTCTCCACAGAAACGATATGCCTTCTCTGCCATCGAGAAGCGACACGTGTCATCAGGTGTGTCGTTCCAACTTAAATTTTTACGTTACCTAATTTGTGGAAAGTTGAACGAACATGCCCATTTTGCCCTCCGTAGTTTTTGCCTATAAATAGATATCATTTTTCACTTTCACTTTTTACTTGAAAATTTTTACCCACATATTCTCTCTGCATACATTCATACTCTTCATCTGTGTTCTTCATCATCTTCGCATTCATTTAAACCCCACACAAAAATGGCCGGATCTCATGAATCCATCCCTGTTACCAAGAAAGATAAGTCAAAACATTCGTCATCCAAGAAACACAAATCCAAATCTGGGAAAAGGCATCATGAACATTCTCGAAGATCTGGGCAAAGTGATGAACGCCATGAAGAACGTCGAGAAATTTCTGGGGAAACACCAGGACAACATGAGAACATTCAGGGTCAGCCTGAAACCTCTGGGAGAGTGGCTGAACAGGTTGTGGCTTCTGAACAAGAAAGGGAAGCTCAGAGAACAGGCAAGAAGAAGAAGGTTCAATTTGCTGAGGAACCTTCTTCCAAGCGACAGAGGGTTGAGGAAGATGATCCCTCAGTGTATAGAGAAGGGCCATTAGAGCCAGTGGCCGGCAAATTTGAGACTTCCAACCCTGTATTCAACCATGGGCTGTACCTGGATTTAGACAGAGTTGATGATCTAGGGTTCCCACACTTGCGCCCCTTCCTCGAGCGATATATGCCATGGCTGAGCATCAACCAGAACTATAATGTCAACGTCCTGCGAGTGTTCTGTCAAACTCTCACGGGCAGGGCAAAATTCAGGAAGGTTGATGGTAAAGAACAGATCCACAAGCTCTCATTCACCGCCACAGTAAGGGGGAGATCCATCAGGTTCACATGGCAGACGCTGAATGAAATAATGGGGATAACTGATGAGAGCATGAACGAGTGGATGTATCCAGAGGCACACAAGTACAGCAAAGAAGATCTTGAGAAGCTATATGGCACCAATGGGAAGAAGGTGTCCAAAATGTCTGACTCCAACAGACTGCTGTACTACGTATACTCTCGGATGATGACTCATAAGGGGGGAAACTTCAATGAGTTTGCAAATGTGGACAACCCCTGGTTCCCAAGACTCCTCAAACAGCTGCCTATTAATCCTGGCCAGTTGATCTGCCTCGAGCTTCAGAGGTGGCTGATCAATGACAAGTCTGGCCATCTGCCCTACCCCACCATCATTGCCTTCCTCCTTGAGAAGCATCTGATCAAGGCCACATCTGCTGTGGAGGAAGAGAATGTACAGTGTATCCCCTTTGGTGCAACCAATATTGCAAGGATGGGCATCAAGTATGTGAAGCCTGCCAAACCCACTCGCTCAGGCTCACGTGCCAGCAGTGCTTCTGAATCTGGGACTTCTGTTCCCTCTGTATCTGGAGCAGGGGATCAGGAAGTCGATTCTCGAGCTGGGCCAAGCCGGTCTGTAAGAGTGCCTGCCTCAGTCAAAGCCTTTGCTGAGGAAGTAAAGGAAGAACTCCTCTTCAAGCTTCCTGAATCATTGGTAGGCCCTCTCCGAGATGAATGTGCAACCGGTTTCCACCAGCAAGGGGAGCGCATTCAGAGGCTAGAAGACAGAGTTGGCCAGGTAGAATCCTATCTCGTTGGAGTAAATGCAAAGCTTGATCTCATCCTCCAGCATCTCCAAATACCCCAACCAGTTCAAGGTAACTTACCACCACCTCCTCCTCCCCAAAATCCACCTCCTCCTCCCTCTGACCATCCTCAACTACCTCCTCCTCCACCTAACACTCAACCACCACAGCCACCGCCTCAAAACGACCAACAACCCCCACCATCACCAACCACAGACCATCAATCCCAATCTTCCCCAACCCATGATAGCCAATCTCAACCTTCACCGACCCATGACCAACAAAACCAAGAATCTCCTCAACACTCACCTCGCCAATCCCCTAGCAACTCCTCATCTACATCCTCTTCACCTTTTCTCCGTCGCCCTAGCGCCCCTACTCGCTCTCCACTTCACTACTCTGATAGCCCTTCCCCACACTCCACCCCTACCCATGCACATACTCAACCTAGATCCAACCCACTCGCTGAACAACTAGGCTTTAATCAGCCCGATCACCCTCTCAGCGAACAGTATAGCCGAGACTACCCCTCCACCTCTCCTGTTAGAATCTTAAGTTTTGATGGTGACTAAGGTATGATATGGTCTAGTACTTAAGAGAACATAATCAACACTTAGGAGGGATTAGATGACATGGTTAGAATCCTGAGTTAGATCACTTGAGAATGCAAGATCACTTCCGGATAGATTAGGACTTGCGCATGCGGATGAATGTTTTCATCCCCCAGCGTCAGCAAGTAAATCACTAGGGATTTAACTTAGTCCATGAGAATTAGGTACACAAAATCTTAAGACTAAGCTATGTTTCAATCGGAAGTGAGTTTGCTTCCTGTTAGAATTAGACTGGCGCAGAGCGACAGAATAGATATTACCCCAAGCGTCAGTAAGTCTACTTCCCCAAGTGAAAGCGCTTCCTGTTAGACTTAGACTGGCGCAGAGCAATAGAATAGTTAGTACCCCAAGCGTCAGTAAGTCTACTTCGCCAAGTGAAAGCACTTCCTATTAGATTTAGACTGGCGCAGGTTGATAGACTAGATATAACCCCGAGCGTCAGCGGAAATGCAACATCAAGTGAAGTTGCTTCCTATTAGATCTTGACTGGCGCAGACTGATAGAATAGATTTCACCCTAAGCGTCAGTGAATTCACCACGTCAAGTAAAAGTGCTTCCGATAGCTCAGTGACTAGCGCTGAGTGGTGGAATGAAATAGACTAAGCGAGAGCAAGTCATGGTGAACTAAATCCCTCATCAAGTGAATTTACTTCCGGATGTAGAAGTGCTTCCGGATACACCTTAGATTTAGGATCACCCACTGCATGAGACTATATGATTATATTGCTAAACTAACGTTCAAGTGCAGCACACTCAGTAAGGTTGCTTCCGGATGAGAAGTTACTTCCGCAAGCAAAAAGAATGTCTGAACGTTCAAGAGATGCAGTGTCAAAATGCTTATGTCAGAGCAGAGGTGTCAGGACTACTTTTCAGAGATAAAGCAAGTCAACCCTGCTGAAGCATTTAAGAAGATGTTCCTTGCAACGGTAACAAGAGGATAACAGACATATTCAAACAACATTGTTTCCTACCAAGCATAAGGAGTATGAGAACATAATCTGAAGATTCACTCAAGGTGTCAAAGCTCATACTGCCCACAAGAGACAGAGTCCATAAGAGAGCTTCTGATAGCAAGAGAGGATCCAATAGCAAAGCACTCTTATCATTCATGGACAGGTGCTTGGAAGACAAAGTTCCTCTATGTGATAGCAAGCAAAATGTTAGAGTCCACGAGCTTCAGATAGCAAGAGAGCTTCCGATAGTGAGTCTCTTAACATCCTGGACTTATGCTTGAGGAACGAAGTCCTCTCTGACAGCAAGCAAGAGTCGGACCGTACAAAATGTTCAGATGTCAGAACGACTTTTGTCAGAATAGTATTGCCAGAACAGTGTTGACAGAACAGCTTGGTCAGAGCACCTTTTTAGATAAAGCAAAGTCAACCCTGCTGTGCACTAATGAGGACAACGTAAACAAGGCCCCAACGTCTATAATCAAACGGTCTTATTGCCTCTCCAACGGTTAGATATTCAGAGGCTGGTATAAAAGGGATGTTCTTCATTTCTGAAGAAGCGGGCTTGAAAAAGAGAGAGAGAACAGAGCTTATTGTCTGAAACACTATTCTACATTCCTCTCATCTTCTACTCTCGGACTTTGATATGTAATATTCTTAGAGAGTGATTCATTTGTACTTAAGTGAGTAACATCATCCACTCTTTGAGAGAGTTAGTTTTGAGCTTAAGTGTTTAACAAAATCAGTTCATAGAGTGAACTTAATTGTAAACTTACATTTTGTAAGGGGGAGCATTTAGAGGTTGTCTAAATCTCCATAGGTTGCAAGTTAGCCCGTAAAACTTGCATTTGTAAGGTTTGCAGGTGAACCCGGTGTAAAACCTGTGGGTTGTTAGGTGAACCCGTGCTCGTAAAACCTAAAGTGTAAAGGCTTCTCTTGTGCCCGGTTTAAACAAGAATAGTGGATTGGAAATCTCAGGTGTAGCCTGGGGACTGGATGTAGGTCTGGGTGACCGAACCAGGATAAATTTATGTGTGCATATATTTATACTTGATCATTCTATTTTTGCATCACATAGCATACTGACTTGTGCATAGCATTATTTATTATCATCATCACCGAGCACAAGCAGTCTTTCGAAAAGAGTTTAAGTTTTATTCCCTCACCCAATTCACCCCCCCCCCCTCTTGGGTGACAGCCACGAATTTCATTTGGTATCAGAGCAGGTCACTTGTTTAAAGGATCAAACGATCTCAAGTGCAAAGACCTTGGCTGATTTGGGTTAAAATGTTTTCCAAAGGCTTTGATCATACCATTCCACCTGTGTTAGAAAATATTGATTTTTGTTGGTGGAAAGCAAGAATGGAAAGTTTTATAAAATCCACTAGTTTGAAAATGTGGGATATTTTTGAAAATGATTTTGATTTCAAACCAAGAGGAAACTGGACTGAAAAGGAGAAAAATTTGTTTTCCTTAAACATTCGAGCAATGCAAATTTTATACAAAGGCTTAACTGAAAATGATTTCCAGAAAATCAAACATTGCTCTAGTGCTAGAGATATTTGGAATACTCTTGATATGATATATGCTTCTAACCCATCTCTTGAAAGCACAGCTGTCCAAAGCTCAACTCGTGCTCTTTGTGGATCATCTACTGATGAGCTTCTGGAAGCTGATATTGAGGAAGCAGGCTTCAGTGAAGAGAGTATCCATTTCTGCCTAGAAGATTCAGAAAGTGAGGTATCTGAATCTGAACTTGAACTCTCTGAATTGCAAGATGCATACAATGAGTTATATACCGAATATTGTAAACTTGCAAAAGAACTTCTAGGCTTAAAAGAAAAAGATAGGAAACTTGAAAAACTAATTTCTTCTTCTACGTCTAAAGTTTCCGAGGTTTCTTTTAAAGAACTAGTGGTTCCGATAGCTAGCCCACTATCGGCAGAGAAAACTTCAACATGTCTTGAAAAATGTTTTGATTGTAAACACGTGTTGAAGGAAAAAGAAAAGTCTTCAAAAGAAACTGAGATTTCAAAGGAACAAAAAGCTTTTCTAAAGAAAACTAATCATGATAATGATAGAAAATCTCATTTTGATTATCATTCCATTATCTGTCATTATTGTGGTAGATTAGGACATATTTCTCACACATGCAGTCTTAGAAGAAATACAAATGTGAGAAATAAGTTTGTATGGATTCCTAAAGGACAAGTAAGGTCCAGTGCTAACCATGTAGGACCCAAGTACAAATGGGTACCAAAACATCCTCCTAGTGCCTTACTTGTGCAGGAAAGATCAAGAGTTCCTCTTATCCCAAAGAAGAGAACTCGTGGTGATGCAACTGCTGAAATCCACTGGTACAATCATAAGAAGCTGTCGGCCACCACAAGGGCCAATGGTTTTGTCTCAAGGATGAGCTATCACAAAGTTCCATTCAACTATCCTGAGAAGAACAAGAGAGAGTGGATTCCTCGATCAACATTGAAAAGGCTCTTGAATCCTACCTCTCAGAAGAAAGTGCTTCGAACCAAGGATAAGTATAGAAGATCTCCTTGGGTAAGCAAGGGATCACTTAGCAACGAAGCATTTGATAGTAAAATCTCCTATGCTAATATTAGATGGACTTATTGAGATTTTACATTAAGCATCCTAAGATGTGAACATTATATTCATCATTGAAGAAAGCTTAAAGAAATAAGTAATGTTCATAATCTACATGAGATCCATGACTATCTTGATCAAAAACCTTGTATATCCTTGTGCATATAGTCATGATAGATTCACCATGCCATACACATAGCAAGTAATCTCTAAGTGCATGTGAATTACATATAGCCTACAAACTGACCTTCAGATCCAGACTTGGATACAAAAGGAAGGAACTATCTGATATTTTGTAGGAAAGGCAATCCGGAGGTTCAGCAAGACAAGGGTGAAGATGAGTTATGGGCAAAAATGAACAAGGAACATGAACAAAATCAGAGAGAGATAGGCTAAGATAGCCACCCCTCGAACTTGACCAGGATGTCACTGCTGCCCTCAGAAGGGAAATTGAAATGAAGCGGATTGCCCAAGCAGGAAGGCTCGCCCTTGGGGAAGCCATCTGTTTCATGTGCCCCCAACAGACTGCTGGCACAGAGGCAAGCTTGAGATAGCACTGAGTGATCAACCTGCGGAGATACCCTCTGCTGAACCTGTGTCTCTCTCTGCGCCAGCACCTAATCTGAGTGAAGAGCTGTGTAAGAAGTATGGGATCAAGAGGCGAGAGATGCGAGTAGTAGTGATCACCAAGTGAATTCATCCCTCTGCACCAGCTCCAATTCATCCTATTCGCCTCAACAGGACTCAGGACTGTACCTCATCTGAACAATTAGTCAAGTCTTGATAAGCATTCGTCACGCATAGATTTTGGTGCTGCTCTGAAAATAGAATCCTTGCATTGTCAACCAAAATCAAGCGAGCTACTGCTTGATGCGAATGGAGCTATGGTGATATCATTCTTACCCTCCTCTTTACTTGAATAATATTTTGGGTAGTAAATGCATGATGAGCTTAACAGATTTTATTTCTCTGAAATTGATATGATTTCCCTTATCTGTGATAACCTTATTTTCTGTAAAAATGATCCTATCATATCAAATTCATTTTCTGATATAATGCATACTGATTTTACAGATTCAAGAAGTCTGACACTTTGAAACTGAACCTTCTTCAAAACCTACTAAATTTGTGCATGCTGAATCATTGTGTTCCAAGATTTCTGACATTGTTAAGAAGATTCAGAACTAGTTTCAGAATTTTGACACAAACAAAAAACCTTCTTCAGAGTTTTTCATATGGTGTCTAAATCGTTTTACTCATATATGCTTAGCAATTTTTTTTTGGCGCCGCTCAGAAAAGAAAACAGTTTATACATTCACCTTGATTTTTGAAAGATCCTTTTTGAAATACAAACTTTCAAAACAGATTCCGATCCTCTTTAAACTTACATGACAACCATTCCTCATGATAGCATTCAAAAGTTATTTCTGATTTTCCATTTCATATGGTATCTCTTGCATCAAGTTTTTCAATGCATAAGCAGCTATGGGTTCGAGAACAATACATCCCTCTTAATTACATCTTAAGTTCTCAATCTACTATTGATCTCGATTCAAGTTTGTGGTTTAGGAATGTTGACACAGATTATTGAAGCTTGAACAATGAGAATGACCAAGAGAGAATGGCAACGAAAATGCCTCTTATCAAGATGTGTGGAATGGCTATACTAAACCTGAGAAACACTCGCCAATACACATGAGCATTTCTATCCCTTACATATTCTGTTGTGAAATTTAATGGATAGTCTCTCTCTTGTCTGACATGCATTAGAAATCTTAGGAAATGCCTTGAATTAAGCTCTGCTAGATCTGTAAAACATGGCATAGTATCACAAGCATGCTATAATCTGTATTAATTTCGAGCTTGTTGATATCCTAAGAACAATGAGATCACACTGACCATATCTAGAAGAACTTGAGCTAAAATTTGGAAATTATTCTCGTAATCACATGCTGAAATTTGGCTGTTTTTGTAAACCGGATTTAGTCTTGAAATCAAACTATTTTGTGAGGACGAAGATTTCTCAAAATTTCATTGTGTTAATAATTCACATGTCTTCATGATCTAACATGAACATCCTTGAGGCATATTTATTGAACTATACTTGCTTACGAAACTCTGAAAATATGCCACCTGTTTGATACTCGCTATACTATCACATTGATATTTATCTATGAGAGTATAAATGGAGTTCATATCTTGATAGTGAAACTATGTGAACGTGTAGACAATTTCAAAATTAGTTCTCACATAATCATTGCTCTTATTTTCTTAAAACCAAATTAGCAAGCATGATTTCTTAAAATTATTAACTTGTGCTGACTAACACAGATTGACTTGAATGTCCTGAGTATGGTCTCCAATGTTAAATCTTAAGTTCTTTCACTGACCATCAGGAAGCGCTTGCTTCCTCAAGCACATGCAGGACCAATCATCAAGTCTGAGCAAGGTTGCTTTCGCAACAATCAGCGTCTTCGAAAGCAGGCCAACTATTGAACCATGGGAAGAGTAGAGTGACTGCCCAGTCATGTCCGCTTGTGGTTGTAGCTCAGCTTGCCGAAGCGAATCATCAAAGCACTTGCGCTAGGGGTTTCCACTTGAGATAGCACACCTCTTGAAGATGTCAGGAAGCATGCTTATCTGCGTATGATTCAGATTCCTGAGTCTAATAGAGTATGAGTACCCCTCATCTGTGGTAACATCTACACCTTACCATTTCTTACATATGATGCATACATGGCATTGGTAAGGGTGTCAACTTAGGATGTTTCTCTCAATCTGCATTGACTTCAAAATCATTCACTGTCTTAGAAAATCATCCTAGCTCACACATCTGTATCCTCTAAATGACATGCTGGAAAGTAATTGATAACATACCTCTCTTATATGCTTCCTTTCGTGATTTAATGATGATTAATCTTAATATAGAAGAGAAGTAAGTGGACATTACCTGTTAATGATCCCTTGAAAATAGAGAGTCACATGCTGTCATCGATAATAAACTCTTAAGATGCTGTGATGCAATTTGTTTGGAAAATATTTTTGGCACTTTTAAAAACACAAATTTCATTTGATTTGATTTCATTTCATATGGTATCACAAATTTCATTTGGCATTCAATCATTTCCTTTGATACCACAAGCTCAAACTCACAGATCTCATTTGATTTCATTAGGTATCAGATTTCATCTCATTTGAATTTTAAAATTACATATTTCATTTGATATCATAATCATCATTTTTAAACACATCAAAATTACTTTTGATATCATGTTAATCAATTCGAGAGGATCAAAATTACATTTGGAAAGAATTTTCACCTTCAAAAAGAAAACTGTTTTGTATGTTTTGATCTTAATTTAATTATGATTAGATTTGATGTATCAATATCTCCTTTGAAAAACATGTTTAACTATCCTACATAGTGTTTAGGGAAAATACAATCATTTAGGATCATGAGCCATTATTGCTGTTCCTTGTTAATTCTCGTACATTGTATTGAATAGTCTAGAACAAATCTTTATTAGCGATACATAGGGAGAAATATTAGGTAGAAAGCCCATTCCTAGGAGAACGATAAAAGTATCCCCATCCCTAAGGCTAGCTTGCACCTGTTGGATTTTGATGAAGCCAAAAGGGGGAGAGAGATGAGATGTCTAGAGATGAGATATAAGATGTCTAGCTAGAGATGAGACATGAGATGTCTAGAGCTGAGAGATAGATAAGATGCCTAGATTTTTGGGGAGAGAAATGGGGAAAGGAATATAGCTCTAGGATGAGTGATCTAAGTTTAATTATGTTCTCTAGTCATCTATGGGTTTGTCATCATCAAAAAGGGGGAGAATGTTAGAATCTTAAGTTTTGATGGTGACTAAGGTATGATATGGTCTAGTACTTAAGAGAACATAATCAACACTTAGGAGGGATTAGATGACATGGTTAGAATCCTGAGTTAGATCACTTGAGAATGCAAGATCACTTCCGGATAGATTAGGACTTGCGCATGCGGATGAATGTTTTCATCCCCCAGCGTCAGCAAGTAAATCACTAGGGATTTAACTTAGTCCATGAGAATTAGGTACACAAAATCTTAAGACTAAGCTATGTTTCAATCGGAAGTGAGTTTGCTTCCTGTTAGAATTAGACTGGCGCAGAGCGACAGAATAGATATTACCCCAAGCGTCAGTAAGTCTACTTCCCCAAGTGAAAGCGCTTCCTGTTAGACTTAGACTGGCGCAGAGCAATAGAATAGTTAGTACCCCAAGCGTCAGTAAGTCTACTTCGCCAAGTGAAAGCACTTCCTATTAGATTTAGACTGGCGCAGGTTGATAGACTAGATATAACCCCGAGCGTCAGCGGAAATGCAACATCAAGTGAAGTTGCTTCCTATTAGATCTTGACTGGCGCAGACTGATAGAATAGATTTCACCCTAAGCGTCAGTGAATTCACCACGTCAAGTAAAAGTGCTTCCGATAGCTCAGTGACTAGCGCTGAGTGGTGGAATGAAATAGACTAAGCGAGAGCAAGTCATGGTGAACTAAATCCCTCATCAAGTGAATTTACTTCCGGATGTAGAAGTGCTTCCGGATACACCTTAGATTTAGGATCACCCACTGCATGAGACTATATGATTATATTGCTAAACTAACGTTCAAGTGCAGCACACTCAGTAAGGTTGCTTCCGGATGAGAAGTTACTTCCGCAAGCAAAAAGAATGTCTGAACGTTCAAGAGATGCAGTGTCAAAATGCTTATGTCAGAGCAGAGGTGTCAGGACTACTTTTCAGAGATAAAGCAAGTCAACCCTGCTGAAGCATTTAAGAAGATGTTCCTTGCAACGGTAACAAGAGGATAACAGACATATTCAAACAACATTGTTTCCTACCAAGCATAAGGAGTATGAGAACATAATCTGAAGATTCACTCAAGGTGTCAAAGCTCATACTGCCCACAAGAGACAGAGTCCATAAGAGAGCTTCTGATAGCAAGAGAGGATCCAATAGCAAAGCACTCTTATCATTCATGGACAGGTGCTTGGAAGACAAAGTTCCTCTATGTGATAGCAAGCAAAATGTTAGAGTCCACGAGCTTCAGATAGCAAGAGAGCTTCCGATAGTGAGTCTCTTAACATCCTGGACTTATGCTTGAGGAACGAAGTCCTCTCTGACAGCAAGCAAGAGTCGGACCGTACAAAATGTTCAGATGTCAGAACGACTTTTGTCAGAATAGTATTGCCAGAACAGTGTTGACAGAACAGCTTGGTCAGAGCACCTTTTTAGATAAAGCAAAGTCAACCCTGCTGTGCACTAATGAGGACAACGTAAACAAGGCCCCAACGTCTATAATCAAACGGTCTTATTGCCTCTCCAACGGTTAGATATTCAGAGGCTGGTATAAAAGGGATGTTCTTCATTTCTGAAGAAGCGGGCTTGAAAAAGAGAGAGAGAACAGAGCTTATTGTCTGAAACACTATTCTACATTCCTCTCATCTTCTACTCTCGGACTTTGATATGTAATATTCTTAGAGAGTGATTCATTTGTACTTAAGTGAGTAACATCATCCACTCTTTGAGAGAGTTAGTTTTGAGCTTAAGTGTTTAACAAAATCAGTTCATAGAGTGAACTTAATTGTAAACTTACATTTTGTAAGGGGGAGCATTTAGAGGTTGTCTAAATCTCCATAGGTTGCAAGTTAGCCCGTAAAACTTGCATTTGTAAGGTTTGCAGGTGAACCCGGTGTAAAACCTGTGGGTTGTTAGGTGAACCCGTGCTCGTAAAACCTAAAGTGTAAAGGCTTCTCTTGTGCCCGGTTTAAACAAGAATAGTGGATTGGAAATCTCAGGTGTAGCCTGGGGACTGGATGTAGGTCTGGGTGACCGAACCAGGATAAATTTATGTGTGCATATATTTATACTTGATCATTCTATTTTTGCATCACATAGCATACTGACTTGTGCATAGCATTATTTATTATCATCATCACCGAGCACAAGCAGTCTTTCGAAAAGAGTTTAAGTTTTATTCCCTCACCCAATTCACCCCCCCCTCTTGGGTGACAGCCACGAATTTCATCTCCAACCCCCATAGCATTCACCTCTAGAGATAACCCTGACGAAGTCTATTACCTCCAACCCCAGTCTCCTATCCGCTGGACCACACGACAACCTGACAACTACTACTCCACCTACCCATATGAGGGCCTCTTTACCCACCCTACCTTTTTCGAACGAAACCAAGGTCTCTTTCCCAATCCACCTCAGACTCCAACACACCAACCTTCACCCACAACCTCTACCTCTACCCTCTCACCCTCCACTCCTAAACGCTATGGCCCTGCACCTCCACCACCCTCATCTCCTACTCCATCCCTGGCACTCACCCTCTTTGATGATGACAAAAGGGGGAGAGATACTCTGTCCGCTCTTCGCCTGGCTATGAACTCAAGGGATACTCTCAGTCAGCCATCACTTTGGATCGATGAGGACATCGCGGCTGCCCTTCGTCGTGCCATGGAATCCCAAAGGCTGGGTGGTGCTGAGAGCTTTATAAGGGAAGAAGCTATCCAGTTCATACAGCGGCAAAGAATGGCTAAGCAAGGATCACAGTTGGAAATGGTTGTGGTTAAGCAGAATGAACATCCGTCACAGCCAGAGTCTTCATCCTCAGAACCTCCTCCCACTGAGCCAAGCAAGAATATATTAGAGGAGATAATGATGAAGTATGGACTAAAGAGGACCATTCATCCCCCGATTGTGATCGCCAAACCAATTCCCTCTACTTTTGGAACAACTTCTGCTCCTCCTCCTCGAGCTGAGCCAACATCTGCCACTCCTCCCTCATCTGGGCCAACAGTCCAGTTCAGTGATTCTAGGAAAAAGGCCGTTGCTAGGAAACGGGCCAAGCACATTATTGCCACCACTGAATCTGAGAGTGAGGAAGAAGAGACTCCCTCTGGCCAGCCCATGCAAGAGTCTTCGTCTGTGCGTGTTGAACAAGAGGTTCCAGTGGTACAAACTGCTCCAATTCTGAAGGAAGTCAAATTAGAAATAGAAGATATGACTCCTGAGGAATTCGAGAGATATGGGTACACGGACAGACTCACCTTCGATGAGATGGCCTGCCTCGATGCTGAGAGAGCTAGTGCAAAACCCACTCCCTCAATAAGCAAGAGCAAGAAAAAGAGTAAAGGGAAAGGGAAAAGGAAAGCCCAGGAAGTTGAGGAGGATCCCAACTTCCAAGTTTGGAACGTAAAGATCAGGGCTGCCCACTATCCTGATGGTGTAGTCATCCCCTTCGATGATGCCACAGGGTTCCCTGGGTATGAAGAGGTGGAGAACATGAAGAGGGCGTTTGATGAATCCATTGAGTCTGAGAGACTCAGAAGAGAGAGGGAGGAAGAAGAGCTTCAGCGACTAATTGCCCAGATTGACCAGAATGTTCATGAAGCTGAGTTAGCTAAGCTCCAGAGAGAGAGTGAAGAGAGACAGAAGAAGAGGGAAAAGAAAAGGAAACACACACCCTGAACCCACCAATCCAAACATTTTCCTTTTAACTTAGAAATTTTTATGCATACTTTCGTACTTGCTTAGTGTAATTTACCTGCATATGTTCTTTACTTGTACATTTTGCTTGAATATATACTTCTGACTTACAACTACTGTTTATCAATGATACTTGTTCTTATTTATCGCTCTTATTCTTTCGTTAATCTTTCATATGAACTAAATCGATGAATATGAGTTTGTCATCATCAAAAAGGGGGAGAATGTTAGAATCTTAAGTTTTGATGAAGACTAAAATATGAAAGAACTTAGAAAGTAATAGGAAAACCTAGAACCCTAAGTTGAAGTGCAACCGGATGAGATCTTACTTCCGGATAGACTAGGACTGGCGCTCGCTGACAAATAGTTCATCCCCCAGCGAGAGCAAGTGATTCACTAAGGAATTAACTTAGTCCATGAGCAATAGATAAACAAAGCCTTTAGACTAAGCTAAGAGTCAACAGAAAGTGAATTTGCTTCCTGATAGATTTGTGCTGACGCAGGCTGATAAAATAGGATAACCCCAAGCGTCAGTGAAAATGCAACATCAAGTGAATTTGCTTCCTGATAGATTTGTGCTGACGCAGGCTGATAAAATAGGATAACCCCAAGCGTCAGTGAAAATGCAACATCAAGTGAAATAGCTTCCTGATAAACTTTGACTGGCGCAGACCGATAGAATAGATATAACACTAAGCGTCAGTGAATAAGCCTCCTCAAGTAGAATCACTTCCGGATAAACTTTCACTAGCGCAGACTGATAGAACACGATGACACTAAGCGTCAGTGAATGTAAGCAACGTCTAGCAGAAGTGCTTCCGATAGCTTAGTGACTAGCGCTAGCTGTTGAAGTGACTTAACACTGAGCGAGAGTAAGTAATCCTTCATCCAGTGAATTTGCTTCCGGATGTAAATGTACTTCCTGATATAAGGAACTTACCACTTAGGCAAAGAACACTCCCACTGCATGTGACTATATGTTCATATTGATAAACTAACACTCAGTGCAGCACACTCAGTAGAATTGCTTCAGGATGAGAATCTGCTTCCGCAAGCAAGAGTCAGACCGTACAAAGTGCTCAGATGTCAGAACGACTTTTGTCAGAATAGTACTGTCAGAACAGTGTTGACAGAACAGCATGGTCAGAGCACCTTTTCAGATAAAGCAAAGTCCACCCTGCTGTGCATTAATGAGGACAACGTAAACAAGGCCCCAACGTCTATAATCAAACGGTCTTGTTGCCTCTCCAACGGCTAGATATTCAGAGGCTGGTATAAAAGGGATGTTCTTCATTTCTGAAGTTAGCTTGAATGGAAGAAAAAGAGAGAACAGAGCATAGTATCTGAAATATCATATTCTTCGTTCTACACATCTTCTACTACTCTCAGATCCAGATTTGTGATAATCTTCAGAGAGTGATTCAGTTGTACTTAAGTGAGTAACATCACCCACTCTTAGAGAGAGTTAGTTTTGAGCCTAAGTGTTTAGCACAATCAGTTCATAGAGTGAACATAACTGTAATCTTACATTTGTAAGGGGGAGCATTTAGAAGTTTTTCTAAATCTCCATAGGTTGCAAGTTAGCCCGTAAAACTTGCGTTTGTAAGGTTTGCAGGTGAACCCGTTGTAAAACCTGTGGGTTGTTAGGTGAACCCGTGTTCGTAAAACCTAAAGTGTAAAGGCTTCTCTTGTGCCCGGTTTAAACAAGAATAGTGGATTGAAAATCTCAGGTGGAGCCTGAGGACTGGATGTAGGTCTGGGTGACCGAACCAGGATAAATTTGTGTGTGCATAAATTTACCTTTAAACATTCTATTTTGCATCACATAACATACTGACTTGTGCATATCATTACTTCTTAATATCATCACCAAGCACAAGCAGTCTTTCGAAAAGAAGAACTAAACTTTTATTACCTCACCCAATTCACCCCCCCCTCTTGGGTGACAGCCACGCATTTCAATTTTCACATGCCCATGAGTTGGTTATTCGCATCCTTATATGCCCTACAAGTCACGCATCTCTTGTGCCTTCCTTGACAGCTTGCAAAATCTGTTACTTCTACATGGGCCCTCAGCCATTTTAAGTCCATTATCACCTGATACATCTTGGTCTGTATCCAGCTCCTCATTAGGCCCATTGGACTCATACATGACATTACCACCCCGATTAAGAGGGACCTTGTCCTCAAGGTCAAAGTTGGGGTATAGCTCTTGAAAGTCCTCTAAAATTTCCCAAGTAGGAGTAGAGTGACTATCCCATTGGACTAGTATCTGAGATTGGCGTTGACCTTGATGCTTAACAGTCCGCTGCTCCAGTACCGCAACAGGGAAAAGTGTTGGTCCTACGTCCGTGGACTGTAATGGCAGAGGTAAGTGTGGTTCAACAGTACAATCAACACACTTCTTGAGCACAGAGACATGAAAAATTGGATGAATTCGCGTTGTTACAGGAAGTTTGAGCTTATAAGCCACCTTGCCAATTTTTTTCAAGATTGGAAAAGGACCGAAATATCGCATGCCCAACTTCTGATTCTTACGAAGAGCGACAGACCCTTGTCTATACGGTTGGAGTTTGACATAGACAAAATCTCCCTCAGCAAAGTGAACTTCACTTCGTTTGACATCTGCATAATATTTCATTCGGTCCTGAGTACGACGTAAGTGAAGTTTCAATCGCTCCAATAGTTGATCCCTCAACTGCAAAGTTTGAAGAACATCGGGGGGAGTGGAAATATCACTGATTGCAGGGATCAATTTAGGCGGGTCGCGGCCATAAACCGCCTTAAAGGGTGGTGTAACATCCTGAAAAAATTTAATCCAGGATTAGAGAGTGTTTTGGGAAATTTTGGAATTTTTAGGAATTTTTGGGATATTTTTGGAAACTTTGAGTTATAAATGTGCTTATAATTAATTAGGAAATTGAAGAGTTTGAAATATGAGGGAATGGTAAAGCTAAAAATATTTTGAAGTTTAAGAAGATTGGAGGCTGGTTTAAGTGGTTTTAAATCAAAATAAGTACACTATGGCAAGTTTGGGCTTTAATTATCAAAAACCACCCTTATTTCTCCCTAACCAAACACACCCTCCTTCCTTCCTTAATATATTTCAGTCGAACCCCCCCCCCCCACCTTCGATGACTCTCCTCTCTTCCTCTCCTCCGTCCCTCGCGTTTCCGGTGGCCAAGGCGCGGCGGCGCCGCCCCCTCACAAATTCATCATATCTCTCTTCTTTCCTTCATCCTCCTCACCAAAACCTACCTCCTATCTCACTCCCTCGCGTCTTCTCTCTCCTCTGGTTCTTCATTGTTTCCGGCGAACTTGGCGGCGGACAGCGGTGTGGTGGTAAGATTCGGCCATTTCCTGTGTTCTTTATGTTATTTCTCCCTTGCAATATTGTTTTCTCACTATTCCTTCCTCCTTGGGTTTTCTGTTTTGCTCACCTTCGGTAATGGCCGTTTTCCGGCGAGATGACGGCGGCCGGCGGCGATTATGCTTCTTTCTTTCATCATTAGAGCATTGTAAGCCTTTTTCTACTTCTTTCTTGCTTTTCTATGCGATTTCAGGCGAGATTAGAGAGGGGGCTGATTTGAGTTTATGATTTTTGGGGTTTGAATAACCGTGTAAAACCCAAGATCAAACTTTTGCCATGATTTAGAAAGGATTAGGAGACTAAAGTTTGGGACTTGATAAGATTTCTTCAACACCTCAGATTTTGAGTTTTTTTTAGCCGAATGGCTTGCTGTAGAAATGTATATGTGTGTATATGTATAGATATATATATAAACTCATTTCAGTTTTAATTTGTTGTTGTATGTGTGTTCATAAGGATTTTGCCTTCTTTATGCTATGATTAAGGTCATTTAAAAGAAGGATTATAGAATTCATGAAGATTGTGAGTCAAATTTCTGAGTTCTAATTGTTTGTTGGAAGTTGTTTTACTCCATTTTGGCTGAGACTTTGTGTTTATGATGCTTGTTTAATTGGGCTGGTGATGGTATTTGTATTTACTGCTTTGACTTCAATTTGTACAGGATATTTGGTGATTTAAAGTGGTGTTTGGGTGTTTTAATCAGTTTACAATTGAAACCAATTCTTAATACATGTAATTTGAATGAGGTGTTTTGTTTACTCGATTTCCTTTCCTAAGAAATATCTTGTTGTTGTTCCTAATAAGTTGATATAGGTGAGATGAGAGAATGTAGTGGTATCTTTAACAATGAAGGCCTACTTAGGATGGCTGCTTAGTAGTCATTATTTTACTTTAAATTTTCATTCCTAAGTCGTTTGAAATATTCTAGCTGAAAGTTGATTAATTTGAGTGTGTTATTGGCTTGCTTTTTCATGCCCTGTTGACCCATTATTGGAAATGAGTATATGAATTTACATTATGGTACTACTACTGCTGAATTGATTTTTGGAAAGAAATGGTTGCTTTACTTTATGTGTGTGATGCTAAACTGGATAATGGTTTGTGAAGTGAGATTTTGTGCGTAGATACTTGGATGTTGAGTTTATAATTCCTGATTTTAGATTCTGCAATGGTCAAATTAGTTGTTTGAAATTACTGATTGAATGGATAAGTGTTCATATAAAATAAATGAATTATAAAGAATTAAAAGTCAGTCACATCTATAAGTGAGGGGAATTGAATAGATGTGAAACTTTCAGATTTGTGTTGAAAATGATTTATCAGCTATCCAAGAGTTAGTTACGATAGAAATTTGTGTTGGGAACTTTCAAATTTATAAGGAAGTAAAAAGGCAGTCGAAGTAATATTTACTTATGCTTCAATGATGAATCCTTGTACTTGGTTGATGGATAATGAACACTTGACTACTATGAATGCATCTTGTTTCATTTGAGCTGATTTTCTTATGGAATTGTTCCTTGTTAATAATTAAATGGTGGTTAATTGCAATGTAGGGTGCTTAACGGCTTATCTTGATATCTCTTGATTGAGTTGTTGAAGAATTCTATAAATGTGTGTTTGAGTTATGTTTTTGTTGCTTCAAGGATGGTTGCAGAATTCTTTTGCCTTTTTGGTATTGGCTGCTACGAATTAGATTGAGAAATTACAAATATAGCAATACATATATGTGCTTGGACAATGGTTATGTTGCTAGAATATGTTATATGTAAGAACAATGTTAAATGGTGATTGTATAGTTAATGTTGAATTATATGAACAATAATTAATTGTTTTCTGCTTGATGCTTGTTTTATTGCTGATGGACTGATGTTGTGACTTTTCGGAATGACATTGTAAAGGTGTAATTGTGATGGCTTCTTAGTCTATTTGAAAATTAGATCATGAGTTGCTACTTGATTAATGCTTGTTGAATGATTGGTGGATTCTTGAAACTTTGCAAGAAACCTTTAAATGTTTAATGAATAAACTTTAAGAATTATAATGACTTCAAGGAATAGAATAATTACATATGGGCTGGGTAGTAACTTATAAGAACGAGAGAGAGACGTCGAACTACGATAAAAGGGAAATGATATTAATTTATCATTTGGCTATATATTATTATAGGAGTGGATGCAGTAGGCTTTCGTGGCATCGAGGAAGAAAGGTTGAGAAATCGCGTAGAATTGCAAAAGGGCGACAGGTAATCACACTTAACCTTACTATAACATTGAGGGTGATGTTAGCTAGGATTTTGTAAAATCCTTTCTCACCCTCTATATATATACATTTTATCTTTGAAAGGTTATTTTTATACAAAACAGGCTATCGGGTGCCTTTTAAACACGATTATTTCTGTATAAAAGATTTTTACACATTATATATATACTATTATCCTGCCTGGTGGTGGCCATTGATCTGGAATGGCGTGGAATGTATATAGGGATAGTGTTGGATAGTGGTTTAAGAGGTGATGAAGATAGAAAAGAGGGTTATCTGTTGAGTTGAGATAGTTGAGAGTTATGTTGATGGAATTTAGAATAGGGATTGTGAGTATTGCATGACACTGATTATTAGTACCGTCGGCCGATGTAACCTATCGATTTGCGCAATCGATAGGTTAATTGTACAGGTTCCTCGGATTGTAAAGGAACCAGGGATGTGTACACTTTTTATAGTGCTCCCTTTTTCAGGGACGTTTTCACTATTTAAAGTGCTCCCTTTTTCATGCTTTCAGATTTGAGACTGGGCACAGTGTCAATCACGTTTATTTTTGTTGTTGAGTTTGAGATTGTGGTGAGTTAGGTTGTGGGGAAAACACTTGATGTTGTTGATTAAAGTATTGACAAGTGATGTGGAATTGATGGAGGGATTTGAGAGATGAATGGAAGAAGAATTGACACGGATATATATATATTACTGGTTTTAAAATGAGGTACCCTTTAGACGCCCTCGCTACCGCACATCTCACTGTTATAGTGAGTTAAGCGGTGATTACTGGGACAAATTGTCTCATCCCACGATTACTGACATTTTTGCAGGTATTCATGCACAGACGCAAGCAGCAGGAAAGGGAATTAGGTAGTAGAAGTTATATAGTTTCTTCGGAATTGTATATTGCCAATTTGTATAGGCCTGCATTCGTTTCCGCATGTATATATATTTATCTATGGTTTGATATTTATTAGTTTTGTATATTAACCATGTTAGGCAAATCCTTTCTAACATGGTTAGCTTCTAATTATCCATGATAGCACCTATATTGTATTAGGAAATTCTTTTCTATCATGGATAGTATTTAATCATTAGGAAATTCCTTTCCTAACTATGATAGGACATTGATATTATGGAAATCCTTTTTCTATCATAGTTAGCAAAGAGGTTATTAGATCTAAAATGAATATCATTAGTTAATTAGGGAATTAGTAACACTATGTTACAGGTGGCATGCCAATAGCCACATGATGAGAAGTATTGTACCAAAATTCAGCCCAACAAAGGAACTTAATCCACAAGCGAGGCTGTTCCGACACAAAACATCTAAGATACATTTCCAAGCACTTATTTAACACCTCACTCTGGCCATCGGTCTGTGGATGGTATGCTGAACTCATAGCAAGAGTTGTGCCCTGTAGTTTAAATAAGTGTTGCCAAAAGCGACCCGTGAAAACCTTATCACGATCGGTAACAATCGACTTTGGAATGCCATGGAGTTTAACTATATGCTGCGCAAAAGCCTCATCTACAGTAAATGCATTGAAGGAAGCTCTAAGGGGAGTGAAGTGTGCATACTTCGATAAACGGTCCACCACAACCATGATCACCGTGTAGCCGTTAGATGGGGTAATCCAATAATAAAATCCATTGCAATATCCTCCTAAATAGCCGCTAGAATGGGTAATGGACTAAGAAGACCAGCAGGTAAAGTCTGGACTGCCTTAGCTCGTTGGCAAATGTCACATTGACGAACAAATTGTTGAATATGGCGACGCATCCGAGGCCAAAAAAATTGAGCTGCAATCCGCTGAAATGTTTTATGAAATCCCCCATGGCCCCCAATACTTGTTGAATGAAACTTAGTAATAACACGAGCAATAAGAGAAGTTGTTGTTTCGGGTATGTATAGACGATGTTTATAAAAGAGCAGGCCATGCTTGACCTGATAAAATCGAGCAGATAGCTGCTGCTGAAATACAGCATCCTTTAAAGAGTGAACGTCATCAGAGTTGGCTTGAGCAACAGTAATATCATCAATCCATGTGGAGATAGGAGATGTGACAGCCATATAACAGCTACGGGACAAGGCATCAGCTGCTATATTCATCTTACCGGGCTTATATTCAATGGTACAAGAGTATCCCAACAATTTGGGTCACCACTCTTGCTGCTCAGGGGTTTGCACCGTTTGCTCAGTCATGTGGCGAAGGCTTTGATGATCAGTACGAATGATAAAATGATGACCCACCAAGTAGTGACGAAACTTGGCCACAGCCTCGGTAATGGCATACATTTCTCGTACATAGGTGGATTTGGCTTGCATACGGGAACTCAGCTTCTTCGAAAAGAACACAATGGGATGTCCTCTCTGGCTCAAAACGGCCCCAATTCCTGTTCCCGAGGCATCAGCTTCCAAAACAAATGGATGGGCAAAGTCAGGAAGTACTAAAACTGGTGCATTGGTGATAGCTTGCTTCAAGGAATCAAATGCAACTTGGGCAGCCTCATGCCACTGGAAGGCATCCTTTTGTAATAAATCGGTCAAAGAGGACGCGAGGGTGGCATAATTCTTAATAAATCGCCTGTAATAACCAGTTAATCCCAAAAATCCACGCAACTGAGTGACATTGGTAGGAATCGGCCACTGCAGCACTGCCAAAACTTTATCCGGATCCATCTCCACCCCTTTTGCTGAAACTACATGGCTGAGGTAATCCACTTTGAACAATCCAAATGAACATTTGCTAAACTTAGCAAATAGCGAATGTTGTTGTAACAAGTGAAGTACCTTGGACAAATGAGTAAGGTGAGTGGACCAATCCTTACTATATATTAGTATATCATCAAAGAAAACAAGTACAAACTTACGCAAATAAGGGCGAAAGATATCGTTCATCACCGACTGAAAAGTTGCCGGGGCATTAGTGAGGCCAAATGGCATGAGAAGCCACTCGTAATGACCATGATGAGTTCGAAATTCTTTCTTGTGTCGATCATCCTCCCGAATTCGGATTTGATGATATCCCGAACGTAAATCCAGCTTAGAGAAAAACTGAGCGCCAAACAACTCATCCAAAAGCTCATCAACCGTAGGCAAGGGATAAGAATCCTTTACAGTAACAGCGTTCAAGGACCGGTAATCAACACAAAATCGCCATGTACCGTCCTTCTTTCGAACCAATAACACCGGAGCCGAAAAGGGCTAAGACTAGGCTGAATAATACCAGCAGAAAGCATTTCCTGAACCATCTCCTCAATTTGATTCTTCTGGGAAAAAGGATATCGGTAAGGACGTACCTTAACCGGTGATGTGCCTGTCACCAGAGAAATTGAGTGATCGTGACTGCGAGGGGGTGGTAAACCCGTAGGCTGCTGAAACACCCCTGAATATGTAGTCAAAAGCTCCTGTAACTCCGGGGGTAACTCGGAGGAAATGGTGATTGAAGAATCCCAGTGTGCCTCTGCATTGAAATACTCCAACAAAAATAAATTTGTCAACCCATCTGTATCTATCGTGCGCATCATATGATTATAGTGAAGTTCTTGTGGTGCCTTATCCTGAAACCCCTGTAGCGTGATAAAGCGATCCCCATGATATATCTGAAGGGAAGCGGTGCTATAGTCAGACACATGTGCCCCAAAGTCGCAAGCCAAGAAGCTCCCAACACAATATCAGCTCCTTTAATATCCACCACAAAAGCATCAATGGATAACTCATGCTCACCAATGCACAAGGGAATATGACGGATCACTCCTTCACCCAATATATTATGGCCATTACCAACCAAAACTCGAAAAGTAGGAGCGGGCTCTACCAGTAACCGAAGGTGATGAACTAATCGAGGTTGGATAAAATTATCCGAGCTGCCACCATCCAACAAGATAGAAACATCGGTTCCTAAAACTCGCCCTTTAAAACGAATTGTACAAGAACCGCGGACGCCCATGGACGCTTGTAAGGACAAATGGTGAAGAACCAATGGTTCCTCAGTGGCCACAGGTTCCTCCACTAGACTCTCAGGTGTAGCCTCCTCCTCCTCCTCTTGATCGACAATCATCATCATGAAATGCTTATTGGGACACCTATGTGTGGCAGAAAACTTCTTATCACAATTATAACAAAGACCCTTCTCACGTCGGAGTTGGATTTCAGTAGCCGTAAGACGGCGAACCATAGGAGAAGGCTTCACTGGTGGTGTCGGAAGCAAAGGAGGCTGAACCGATGTTGAGCCAAAGCCAGGCGGCGTAAAGGGAAAGGATGAGGAACTAGCAGCGTGGGATTGAGAGGGTTGAAATCGGGTTTTGGGCCCTTGAACAAACCCAGAACCGCCTTCCTCATACAGTTTAGCAAGGACCACGGCACGTTGCAACGAAGTGGGCTCACGGGCCAGGACATCTTTTTTAATAGTGGGCTTAAGGCCACTAAGGAAGCAATCCAAAATGGCTTCCTCAGAAAGTCCAACAACACGATTTGCTAACGTCATGAACTGAGTGTGAAACTGCACAACAGACCCAGTTTGCTGAAGTTTAAACAAATGGGCCCGAGGATTATCAAACTTGGTAGGTCCATACTGAACCTCAATAGCATGCATCAGAGCTGCCCACGTCAGAATCTGATGAGTTCGTTGCATCATCTGAAACCATGGCACAACATCACCATCAAAATGCACAGAAGCCAACACCACACGTTGCAAATCCGGTGTCTCATAGAAAGAAAAATATTGCTCTGCCTTAAAAATCCAGTTCAACGGGTCCGTGCCATCAAAACGGGGAAAATCGATCTTCACCCGGGGGAAATTATTCTGAGCATAACACCCTCCGTGAGAGACAGACGGAGTTCCGAAAGATGAAGAAGCACCGAGTTGCGGCGATTTCAATAACCCCTCCAATTTGTGATGAATAAGATCCAACAAACGGTGAGAGTCCCTCAGAACCTGCTCGAAACGATCCATTCGACGAGAATGTTCCGTGTCAATGTGCGAGCATGTAAGCTGTAACTGAGTGATAGTATTCTGAGTGGCCGCCTCACGAGCATCACCAAGTTCTTGCAAGGCTTTAACATCAGCTAGCAAATCCTTAAATCTGGTATGCTCCGCCATTGACACAATGAAAGCACCAATGAAAGAGATATCTCTAATTCAACAAGAAAACATATAAGGCCAATGAGGTAAATCTATAGAACTATTTTATTCATCACCACATCAACTAAAATTGTACTTGAGAAGACAAAGTACACTAGCTGTTAACCACAGCCTACATAATTGGAAAAGGGAAAAGTACAGCTGACAATCCACCACAGCTTTACATAGAGGGAAATAAAGAAATTGGCCAAGAATATAGTCCTTCACAACCTGAAAATAAGAAGGTAAAGTCAGCAAGGATCAGAGAGAATGACGATTAGAATCCAAGAGAGGACAGAGAGTACAGGAGGAAGATTCTCACAACAATTTTCACATGCCCATGAGTTGGTTATTCGCATCCTTATATGCCCTGCAAGTCACGCATCTCTTGTGCCTTCCTTGACAGCTTGCAAAATCTATTACTTCTACGTGGGCCCTCAGCCATTTTAAGTCTATTATCACCTGATACATCTTGGTCTGTATCCAGCTCCTCATTAGGCCCATTGGACTCATACATGACATATACCTTTGTTTGTAGAGGATGATCAAACTTTCACGCGGGTCTTCCAAGTCATTGATGGAAGGTGTGTCTATGTTGATGATGATGAGAAGCAACGTGCATGAAATGAAGCAAATGTGTCTCTGTTGATGATGAAGAGAAGCAACGTGATGAGTGAAATGAAGGAAATGAGTGAGGGAGGGAACAATTGGATGGAAATGAAGTAATAAGAGGGGAGGGGTAAAAGAGTCCTTTCAATTTTCAAGTATATTAAGGTGAGGTCCCTTGGGACCCTAGATTAATATTTTCAACTTTTGGGACTTTTCTAGTATTAAGTCCCTTGTACGGGACTTCAAATTAATTTTCCCTAATTTTTAATATATAACTTATGCTAAAAAATACTCAATCTTATGTTTTACCTTTTCCTTGCATCCAATCCAAATTCCATAACACGGTTCAGACCAAAAAATTCCATAACACGGCAAGGAAAGGCAAGCAAAAATATTTTCAGTGGCCTCTTGCTTGAGACAACAGAGGAGACGCGTGAAATTTTGAATGGCAGTTAGGCTAATCATTCTCTCACTCTTCACTTCTCTGTTAGCCTTATTTCTGCGATTCTCTCTCCTCGTAATCAACGCCAGGCGAAGCCGAACCAAATCCAAAGCCTCCTCCTCCGTCGGCTTCTTCCACCCTTACACGAACGACGGCGGCGGCGGAGAAAGGGTTCTGTGGTGCGCCGTCAGAGCCTTGCAGGAACACGATCCCGACCTCGTCTGCCTCGTTTACACCGGCGATCACGATGCCTCGCCGACCTCTTTGCTTGCTCGTGCTATCGATCGCTTTGGGGTCGACCTTCTCTCTCCTCCTAAGGTTAGTTTAGGGTTTTCATGTTTATTTTCTCTTAATTCTTTTGGAAAATGATCTGCCTGTGCATGTGTTAAAAATTTTTACTTCATTTTTTTTACTCCTCCGGCCCATAGTATAAGAGGTCAGCCACCAAAACACACTTTAGAAAACATGTAGAAGTGTAAAAGTTAATTTTTTTTTTGGTAACAGCCTAACAAAGTGGTCCAATTTTTTCCTCCTGCGAACGCGTGTAATGTAAGGTTAACACGTGTATGACACATGTCGACATTACATTCATCAGAGGGTAAAATTAGACCATTTTGGTTATTTTATGGGTAAAATTGCACTCGGTGTTAGTTTAGGTGTTCGATGGTCCAGTGGTCCACGGTGGTTACTTGAGGGGCAAAATAGGGCAATTGCCCTTTTTTTAACTAAGAAGTGTAAAAGCTAGTAAGAAGTGTACAAGTTAGTTGGATGTCTTGTATTAATATTTTTTTCTAATGTTGCTCTTATTATTTTGGATCAAATTCCATTCAAATTTTGGGTTCTTATGTTACGGACTGGAGGAAGTAGTTTATAATGTAGAAGTATAGTGGGAAGGAAGAGTTTTTACGCTTTACATTTTGTGGTAAGCCACTAAACTAATCTGAACTTGATTGGTCAGGGTGTTGTTCATATTTAGATGTGGTTGTCCACTCTCCTAATGGGTGCACTTTAGGAGATATGAAGCATGTTTTTTTACTATGGGGGCGAGCCTACATTCCAGCTCTACTAATTGTAGTAATTTAGGTTTAGGGAGAGTGTGTTTTCGTGTATTAAGCAATGTACTATGCTCAATTAGAATATTGATGGTCAAGGCCTTTATAAGAATAAAGACGGGTTTTGTTTGAAATAATGAAAGCAATCATTCATTCTATGAGTATTAGCTTTGTGATAAGAGACGTGTGATGATCTTCCCTATGGATTCTTTGGAGTGATAGAATGGAAATGTTTTTATGAATGACTCTGCAACGGCAAAGAACACTGTCAGCTAAAGAACAAGTTACTAGACTCTTTGCGAGTACTACCTGCACCTGTGCCTTACTAATTATGAAACTGATACGAGGTTTAAAACATTAATGTTCCAACATTAAACTCAAGACTTGAACTGAACTAAACTTTTCAAACCCTCAACAAGATCATAGCTATGATTTTAATGAAGCCCAGAAAGAATTATAAACATGCTGCTTTGCCTCTTCTACAAAGACTGGAAAACTGTTTATACTTGGTAATCAATATGATGCTTCACTTGGTTTACTATTTTATATCTATAATTCTAAGAGAATTTTGTCATCCAGAAATGTAGGATTCTTATGTGAACATTGCACACACTTCTAAGTTAACCACAGCTTTATCACTACTAATTTACAAACCAGTCATAAATGGTACACCAGAATTCTGAATAACTATCCTCAGAAATTTACTTTTCACAATAGTTATTTAGGATTGTCATTCATAAATAAGTTCAATGGTCTAGTTAACCGCACCGCCAAGTGTAACAGCTCCTTAGATCTCTTGATCTTGGTTTAGTTAGTTTTGATTTTTAACCTTGTAGATATATTTGTTAATATACTCATCTTTCAATTAAAAGCAGACACATTTGATGATTATGTGATGACATGAAGTTATTTAATTCTTCAATGGCTTATATTTTGGTTTAATTTTGGTTCGTATAGTACTAGAGCCTCATTAGTTTGTCAAGCAGTCCTCTTTATCTTTTTATTCTTATTTCGTAGGTGGTGCATTTGCACAAGAGGAAATGGATTGAAGAATCCACTTACCCACGGTTTACTATGATTGGCCAAAGTCTGGGTTCTGTTTATCTTGCTTGGGAAGCTTTGTGCAATTTTACGCCATCATATTATTTTGACACAAGTGGATATGCTTTTACATATCCACTTGCTAGAATGTTTGGATGCAAAGTTATCTGCTATACGCATTACCCTACTATCAGTACAGACATGCTATCTCGTGTTCGTCAGCGCAACTCGATGTATAACAATGATGCCTTAATTACAAAGAGGTTTGACATTGAGCTTGTTTACACTTCTCATTTTTCTCACACACACACACACACATATTTTTTGATTGAGTTATTATCTTTTAGCAGTTGTTCTGGTCCTCTTCTAAACCTTGAAAATGATGGTAACTGCCCTTCTTTTGATTAAATACGATAAACATAGCTATGGGCTAAATGGAGGGAGAAGTAGATGAGAGTTGGGAGGGAGTATCTACAAAAGTAGCTACACTTAATGCTCCTGCTCTGCATTAATTTTTGATATAGTTTAAAGTTTAATAGTACCATATCTGTTTGTCTAACATGAAAGTTTTGCATGTGGAAGTACACCTCCAGTGCTGATAATTCTACACTCATTTTCCCTTCATCACACACGAATAGTTA
Organism: Mimosa pudica; assembly: GCA_029929735.1. Classification (NCBI taxonomy): domain Eukaryota; kingdom Viridiplantae; phylum Streptophyta; class Magnoliopsida; order Fabales; family Fabaceae; genus Mimosa; species Mimosa pudica. Next base: position 1,921,963 of record JAKELP010000022.1, on the reverse strand, counting down.
TGCAATTAAATGTATTAAATCATTGCATATTAACAATGTCTAGGATTTAGCAATTTCATGGTTTCTCTTAATGTTTCTACTTTCCTGAAACCGTTATAAGTTATAATCTTTGAACTAATATAATTTGTTGGAACTAACTTTGATATAGTTATAGTATTTCATGTTCTCAAATTTTTACCTGTTTGGAACCTAACACTATTTTTCTTGCAGTATTTGGCTTTCTTGGTGCAAATTGATTTATTATACACTGTTCAGCTGGATGTATGGGTTTGTAGGATCTTTTGCACATCTAGCTATGGTAAACTCCACATGGACCCAATCCCATATTGAAAAGCTTTGGGGAATTTCGGACCGCATTATAAGAGTTTATCCTCCATGTGATACTTCAGGGCTTCAGGTTTGTGTTTTTGTTATTTCTTGTCTTCCATAAACACTGTTGGTCTGCTCCCATATCCTTCTCTGTCTTGCTATGTGTCAAATTCAACAACTAGCTTGGACTGCAATGCACATGTTGCCTTACGTTCCTTTCTCCTTTGTTGCCTCCTTAAGGAATATATTTACTATGTGCTAGGGTTCTTTGCATTATTTCTCTCAAGCTTGAAATCAAGCTTTAGCATTTAGTAACCTCTTGCTTATGGTAATGATATCAGTTTAAGTACTTTTCACTAAGACAGCATGAGATGTTTTGTTTACTGTTTCTAGCTAATTTGAACAGGTGCTTCCTTTGGAAAGACCAGCTGAAACTCCAGTAATTATATCTGTTGCACAATTTCGACCAGAGAAGGTGGGCAAAACATAATATTAACCAATTGTGAGTGGGAGGCACAACCAATTGTGGTAGCTCATTGGGCTTTTATTGATTACAGAAAGTTTACATATTTCCTTTTTATTGTAGGCTCACAGTCTCCAACTAGAAGCCTTTTCAGCTGCCACTAAAAGACTAGATTCTGGTATGCCAAAACCTAAGCTCCAGTTTGTTGGTAGCTGTAGAAATAACTCAGATGAGGAACGACTTCAAATGTTAAAAGAGAAAGCAATTGAATTAAATGTGGACAAGCAGGTGGAATTTTACAAGAATGTAACATACAGGTTGGCAGACAGGATTTATTTCATCATATCTGTTAAATTTTCTCTTTAAAGAATAAATATTACTGTTTCTTTAGAATGCTTGTCTTTTACTTGGTTGATGCTTGACGCATCTGGTCCAACCACGTTCCTATATTATTTTCTAAATTGGAATAATATAGCAGGAGTAAGACTGCTTAGTATATTCTCTTTCCCAATACCCTCACTAAGTGGGGACTATAACTGAGTTGACTCTTTTTTAATTGTTAATAGCCTTTTTGTGTTCTTTTGTTTATCTGGTTCAGAACAAAGTTGAGTTACTAAATGCTTTGTTCCTGTAATCTTTTGTCACACCTGTCACAAATCTTTGAAGTTACTAAATGATTTATTCTTATAAAAAGATGTTAAACAGTTGGTTAAATTGGTTCCACTTGGATAACCTTTTGTCACAAAATCTCTGTATACACGCACTATGCAAATAATGCAGGGATTTGGTTGGACGTTTAGCAAGTGCTGTTGCTGGCATCCATTCCATGACAGATGAACATTTTGGCATTAGTGTTGTAGAATATATGGCTGCTGGTGCCATCCCAATTGGTGGGTTGATACATGATTTCACATTTGGATAACAGATCTCTATCTATTTATTTTTATCTCAAATAAAAGTATACATTTATTCGGTAATAATGTTTCCCCCTTCTTTCAGCTCATAATTCTGCTGGACCTAAAATGGACATTGTGTTGGAAGAAGATGGACAGAAAACAGGATTTCTTGCCTGCACTGTTGACGAATATGCCGACGCGATTTTGGAAGTTGTTAGGATGTCAGAGACGGAGAGGCTTAAGATGGCCACTGCTGCAAGGACACGAGCAAGGAGGTTTTCTGAGCAGAGATTCTATGAAGATTTCAAAGCTGCAGTACGGCCTATTCTCTTTCATACATCTAAACGATGATCTAACAACTTTAAACACTATTCTTCCTTAAGGTGAAGATTTCCTATTGTGTCTCTCGCTCTCTGCAAATTTTGTCTCCCCTAACTACTTTTTTGGTCATATTTATAGAGCATAGTAAAAGGAAATTTCTTGGTCTTATTTTATAAATCACAATAAATTTTTATATGAATGTGTAACTGTACCCTTCACTTATTGTTGTGTTGACTTTGTTTCATAAGGTACAATTTATACTTAATAGGAATATAGTTGAAATGTCACTAAATTTTACATTGGAGTTATAATGAAACTTAAGATTGTTCCCTAGAACAATCGTGCTGCCAAATATGGAGTCCATTATAAATAATGTAAACATGTTTCACTTGTATTATTGAATTGTACAGAGTTTGAACAGTACCTTATTACCCATCATTATTTTATTTGTATTTTGTAAAAAAAAAGAACTGCAATGACCAGTTTTGTTCGAAGCAAGCTACTCTTTATTCCAATTAATATGCTTCGTGTCCCATTGCATTTTTTATTACTCTCACTATGGTCGTGTATTATGTTGATTTGATGCTTTTGCAGTCTTGCTATTTGGTATTTGTATTTAACTAAAAGCCAAATTTGTGATGAGTTCATTATCATTAAGGGTGTGTCAAACTCGTAAGTTTAAGTAAACTAATGACAAAAGGTAAAATTGGATCAGAGACTCGAATCGTAAGCTCTTACAAGTTTACAATTAATTAATAAACACACGTTTGACATATGTACTATTAAATAAAAATATAGTAATTTGTTTTAATTATATTTTAATTTAAATAGTTGATATTACATATATTAGTATTCATGTTTTATCACTCATAGTAACAAATTTCTATGAAATTTATATATGAATTCATTGAACAATGTCTAATAAAATAATTATCATAAGTTTGAGAATCAATTTACACCCATTCTTGGATGTAGAAATGTAAAATAGTTAATTCAACATGTAAAATGTATGAGTTTCTATCGAATTTATAGTGATTAGTGAACAAAGTGTTTAGTAACTCGTAACATGTTTGAGTTAGTTATATTCATAAAATCGGTAAAATTAGAATGTTAACTTGCGAGTTTGACAACTATGATTATAATTATCCATTTGCTATAATCTATGGTTAATCTCAGTCATCCCCTGTTTTTCAATAGGAGTGGTTTTCAGTTCAAAAAAAAAATAGGAGTGGTTTGAAAGCTTGGTTAATTTTGTTGAACCTTCTAAAAAGTTAACTTCCGGAAAGTTATATTTTGGGAAAGTTACAAAAAAAAACTCTAAAATTTAAAAATTATATTTCAATCCATCGGATTTTCCATGTTAAATTTTAGGCCAATATGATAATTTCAAATGTTATTCAATATCTTAAAAAATGATTCAGGGCTTTCAAAAAATAAAATTGTAATGGTGATCATTTAAATTCAATATAAAAATAATTGAAATTAATCTAATTAATAAGATGGAATAAAAATCAGCTCACCATCATATTGTGTTTGGGAATTAGGATTTCATGCACTTGATTTGATACTACTGTTTGGTTAAACACATTCAATTGAACCAATACTAAATAAAAAGTCTCCACTACAAACGTAAGATACATCAATATGATAAATCAACCATTTATATTTGCATTAACTTTACCAATGGGTAGTTGGTTGAGCTGGTAAGTGTGCTACAACCCCCATAAGGATGAGAACGCGTGTTCGATTCCCGGGAAGCGCTCTTATTGGGAGAGGGGACAACCTTTAAACCGGGCAGTGATTAACCCAAAAAAAAAAATTTGCATTTAACTTCAAAATGCAATTACAATGTTCAAACAAAAAAACAATTCCAATAATAATCAAAACTTTATTGGATGTTATCAAAAACAAACCTACACACGCACTAACCTAGCCTAAATAAGTACACAAAAGGGTGAATTATTTCTTCTCCAGACTTCCTCTCAAGAATGTAGTAGTACCTTGTTGAGGGATTTTCCACAATTTTCTACGCTTCACTTTCCTCATCATTAGTAGTATTCTCCCCTGATAATTCCTCCAAAGATTTTCCCTTTGGCTCAGGCACTAAGAAAGTAAGGCAGAACCCTAAAATATTAACCACTCCTAACACAAGCAATGAATTCTTCACACCAATGCCTGCAGGATAACCTGCATCTGCCTTGGCCTTATCTTTGTTTTGTGCCAAATATAAGAACCCAAATGCACCAATAATCGCTCCAAGCTTCCCGGATGCCGACGATATCCCATGGCAAGTAGACCGGAATCTAGCCGGGAAAATCTCGGCCGGCACGACAAATGTGGTAGCATTAGGTCCAAAATTGGCAAAGAAGAATGTAAGAGCATACATAACCACAAACCCTATCCTATTCTCCTTACGTGTCCAGTGATCATAAGGAATAGCTAGGGCAAACATGAACACAGTCATGAAGAAGAATCCCATCAATTGAATAGTGAATCTTCCCATTTTATCAATCAATGCAACGGTGAACCAATAACCCGGGACTGTGCTGCATAGAGCAATAAGAGTTTGTGCCCTAGCAATCTTGTAAACTTCTTCTAGACTGTTCATGGTTTGGGCTTTAGGAATCCAACCTACGGCACTAAAGATATCTTTTTGAAACAAATTTTGGCTATAAAATGCAATGTCAAGTAGGAACCATGTGCTTGCTGTACCAAGAAGGTGTTTTCCATGACGGTTTAGGAATTCTTTTGAAAATAGACCATATATTTGTTTTGTTTCAACCTGAGGTTTCTTTGGTTCCTCAACAATCTCTACCTTCAAGACCTTGGACATGTCGGCGGCGGCACGTTCGGTGTTTTGCGCCACGAGGGCGGTGTAGCGAGCTGTTTCAGGCATCTTGAGTCTCCAGTAATAGGTCACTGCGGCAGGGATGGCTCCCACCATTAGGATTATTCTCCAAACATAGTCTGCTTGATGAATTGTTGAGCCAATTGGGTCAACCTCGTATGGTGGTGCTTTGAACCTGGTGATTATCATGCAACAATGTGATGATAAAATAATTAGATAGGAACATTCTTCTTAATGTGTTCAAAGCAGCGAGAAGTTATAACTTATGAATGAAAAAAATGTGTTTTCATGTTAAGTGGAAATGGTATTCATATAAGAAAATTATAATACTCATGTGTAGAAATTTTAATGATTGAATTTATTTGTCATTTTAAAAGGGTGGATATATATTAATATACATACTTCAAACTTGCACTAGAGTGAGTCCAACTCAAATTAAAAATTTTTTTGATAACTTCATACTTTAATTGCATGTAAAGCAACAAACTATTTGATAATAAAGGAATCATGTGTAAAAATTTTTAAGATTGAATTTGTTTGTCATTTTGAAAGGGTAGATATATATTAATATACATACTTCAAACTTGCACTAGAGTGAGTCCAACTCAAATCAAATAATTTTTTCTTTTTTGCACAACATTTAAATTATGACATTTTTATTGTCGCCTTTTTTTATGTTAGCTAGGTGTTATACGTGGAAATAGCATTAAAGCAATTGAGGTTTCAAATTCAGTTGAAAGCGGTTCAGTTTTTGATAAGAAAGAAAAGAATTAAATAGTATTAAAGCAATTGAGGTACTCACACATTCATGAAAATAGCAGATATAACCATTGCGACTATTCCACCTCCCAAAATTCCAAACCCTTGCATGGCAAAAACTGCAGCAATGAAAGCCCCTCGAGTCTTCTTGTTTGAATATTCAGACATTATTGTAGCTGAAAGAGGATAATCCCCACCAATCCCAAACCCTAACCAAAACCGGAAAAAGCATAGTGTAGCCATCACCGACTTCGCATCATGTCCAAATGACAAACCTGGGGCAACAAAATACCACATTTTATGGTTAATCAAGAAATACCTCATGGTGCACAATTTAATTAGTTCGATCTCTAATAACTTCGATCATTTTAGCAATATACACTCCATCCAGTCATTAATGTATAAGTTAGACAACTAAATTGTAAAGAATTAAAGAGCAATATTGCCAATAGATTATTGTCTAAGTTGCAAATAACATATTAACAATAAAAAGTGTTATTAACATACACTCATGGACTTTTTAGCTATGATAGATTGACCAAGGCCGTTTACTTAGTAAATGGTCATTGCTTTTGTGACATGAGATATTGTAGGTCTCGCTTAAAATTGTGAGAGATGTTTATTGATTTTTAATGGTATTGGCTAATCCTCCTAGATTAAAAGGTTCATATGTGATAATACCATTTTTTAATTGTTAGTTGGTATAAGCAATTTGGATCACAATCTATTGCAATACTCTTGAACTTATTTGTAAATTATATGTTAAAAATTGACAAGAAACCTGAATATAGAAGATTAAGGGAACTATTGCATAGTGATTTAGTCACTGAACTAGTCATGAAATCCGTTTTAAAATATATCGTTGCTAAATATCCTTAGGGAATTTCGACTTTAGTAGTGACATAATTCTGTGGCTAATTTCATTAATTATTTTTTGGGGGTAAATTGAACCAAAAGAAACCTCTTTACATTTTGGAACCGGAGATAGTAATTTTCAACTTATAGTTAAGGCACAAAGCATATATTATATCATAAGATTGTAAGTAAGTTTTGACGGTACTCCCTCCGTTCCTAAATGTAAGATCACTTTGGGGATATGGATAAGTTCCTAAATGTAAGAACACTTTCTCTTTTTTCCCAAGTTTTACCCAAAATACCCCCATACTCCTTTTACAATTGAGTTGTGGGTTGAGTTGGAAGCATGAAGGGGTATATTTGTGTTTTCAATTTAATTGAATGGTATTTTTGGAACATCAGGTAATTTGACCACCTTCCTTAATCTCCCCAAATTATGGAAAGTGATCCTACATTTAGGAACGGAGGGAGTATTTTGCATTATAATTATTCAATACAGACCTGAAGCAACAGAGCAAAACACCATCAGCATTAGAGTCAAGCCGTACACTTTCTTTCTCCCTAATTTGTCTCCGAGCCATCCAAAGAATAACTGCCCGGAAAGTGTGCCACAGAAAGCTACACCATTTACTGCTGCCGAAACATTAGGCGGCAATGAGCCTGGCTTTGGTGAACCATCAACATGATAATATATCCGACCCAGAAGCTTTGTCACGAGTGATATGCAAAAGAGGTCATATGCATCTGTGAAGAATCCCATTCCAGCAATGATGATTGTGGTAAAGTGATACCATTGTGTTTTGGCAACGTCCAGTGCGTTTAGCACTTTTAGATTTTGTTCGTTGCCCATATAATGATGAGGATCACAAGAGCCTGTTCATTAACAAAAGCAAAAGGGAAAAAAAAAAGCTTAAACTTTTGGCTTTGGTTTCAAAATATTTGATGTCTACAATATATCACAATAGATATAAGACAAGACTTTGTACAACATTTGGTTTTGCATTTATATATTTTCCATCTATTCTTCAATATAAGACCTATTTTGGGGTGAGTTTATCCTGAATATACCAATTTTTAATTTTTCTCAACAGTTTCCAAAATATCACTATGAAACTCCCCAATGATAATAAACAAGTAAGAGATGGATGGTTGACATAAAGGTAGAAGTCTTTTTTTTTTGGCTATATCATATGATTTTGCTTAACCCAACTAAAATCAAATTATGTAATCACATTATGGATAGAGTAATTGGTATCGCATAATGTGTGTCGGTTTTGTTCAAGAGAACCTTTATGTTGTCTCTCATACATAATTGATTACCAGAGGAATCCATATAGAGTCAAATAACTTTTTTTTTACCGGCCAACAAATGTATTTTTTATATACAAGGGGCCACATGCATTTTGTATCGTTACTTTAAACAATGTTTCATGCGGTGTATGTATGATAGAATAAAAGGGAATTGTAACTTCGTGATTTCAGAATCTATCCCAAGGGATCGCCCAAGAAAAAAGAATCTATACATAACATTAGGCTTTCTAATTTCAAATTTAAAACTGAGATTTCTGCGATCATTCCAAATTTAGATGACCTAATATTATAAATTAGGTTTCTCAGCTTTAACTTCTTCCCTGTTAATACTGCATATGAATTCCTCTAAAAATTGAGATTAAATAGGTATTTCTTTAGCTTTAAATTTCAAACACATGATCGACATCAAACAATAAACAAAATGAAAATACAGATAGATATTGAGGTTGTGATTATAGAAGCTGACCTGTCTGAGACAAGTATAGAAGGTTTTGATTGTTTGGAGGAGTAAATGAGAATGTGTGAAAGGATTATATTTATAAGGACTTAAAAAAGAAGACAAGGAAAAACGAGGAACTCAGGAACATAATTCATATAAGACATGGAAATATTCAATTGTTACATGTAAAAAATGCCCTCTTTCCTCGCCACAAATTGTTCAATATCTAGCTTCTACAACTACGCTTTACCACAACAATTGATAGCTTTTTTTTTTAATTCTCAAGATTTAATTTAATTAATATATTTGAAGGTGTATATATAGCGGAACTTTATAAATATAACGTGAAATTATTTAATTAATGTTTATCTTTGCATTTTTTTGGGATAAACTATTATATTCTCATTTACTATTTTTAGATGAAAGAATATCCACTAAAACTATTAGTATTCAATGTCATTGACCATTGAATACTAGCCAATAATAAACAACACATAAAATAGATACGTATTGGATACGGTATAAATTATGTCTATAAATAGAGAGTGAGGGATGAAAGTCCTGGATGTGCGAGCTACTAAATATAGATAATTTAGAACCAAAATTTAGATAAACTGTAGAAGTTTTCTTAGAAGATTTGAAGCCCTTCCATTTGTCTGCGTTTACGTGCTCACATCTCAGCAGAGTCTAATTGAATTTTCAGCAATTTATAAATTTAATGTAATTTTTTTGTTGCTTTAGGTTATCATTACTAAAATTCAACAATTTTTTTTATCAGAAAAAAAAGAATTTATAACTTAATTCAACAATTTGAATTAAGTTACACTATTACAAAAAAAGTCGCGGTATTAGCCTTTAATAAAAGAAATGGTATCCATTACTTACAAAATAAGCTATAATTTTTTCAGAACATAGTTTCACTTCCGTTTCTTTTGATCTTTTAAAAATCAATTCGGAAGCCTAAGGTTTAAAGAAATGTTTCCAAATTTGAAACTATGAGAAATGGATTCACTTCAGTGCCTATCCTTTTCTTGATCAGGATAGTGCCTATCCTAAAGATGAACAATTTTTACTCATCCCTCAAACGCACTTGTGCACAATTATAGGAATCATCATTAGTGGAGTTTTAAAAATAATTAATTAATTCCAATACAACATAATTTTAGGTACTACTAGACACTAGTGCACAATAATAAGAACCACTAATAGACTTTTAATACCAATTAACTACATCATTCAATTTTTGATGGATCAAATTTTCTCCCAATTCTCTACATATATTTTAATGATCTAGATTCCCAGAATACCCAATCACACACCTTCCCCTTCACAAAATCTTTTTTTTTTTTATAGAATTCAGGAAACATATATGTAATAGTGAAGGATACGGAAAGCGATAGGCAATTAGGCAGAATTTAGATGTTGAATTTTATATTATAGAAATTTTGATGTATTTTTTGTCTTGTATGGGAATCAATTATGGAATTTTTGTTGCTTCTAATTGTGATTGATTTTCACTTTCTTATGAATATCAAATATGGACACAAGTACACAACTTATAAGACAACTAATAAAGATGGATGGAAATTGAAAAAGTAAATAAATTTTCCATGTTGTAAATAATTGAATGGTATTGAAAATGTTATAGTGATTGTGGTTCCTATATTTGTGCATTGGTAGTTCCTATAATTGTGTACTAGTAGTTCCTATTATTATGCATTTGAGAGATGAGCAAAATTTGTCTATCTATAGGATGAGTGCAAAATGTGGACCCTATGAGAAACCTCTATAGTGTTCTTAACTTTTCTTTTACGTCTTTCATAGATAAATATTAGTGGCAGTGTTCCGATAAATCAAGTGCATGTGTATGTGTATGTGTGTGTGTGTGAATTTATATTTTTTTATTAAAAATGATCGAACAATTAGTACGGTGGGTAGTGGGGTCATGGCTTTTAATAAAATCATATTACAATACCTCTACTCACTTTAACTTACTTGTGGAGATTAAACAAGACAAATAGATTAATTGATTTTTATGTATATTTCATTTAATTGTACTATATAGTAATTTATAAATAAAGTTAATTAGTTAGGATGAAAAAATAATTATGACATTTTAAAAGGGACAATTGCAATTAGATACTAGATAAGAGACTTAATTTTAATGAAGGTTTAAGGAGTTGTCCCATTTGAAATTATTTATTTTGTATTCATAATTTCAAAAAATAAAATAATCTTGTTAACAAGGTTTATGCTTAATCGCTTCATTATTAATTCAAGGTGATAATTGCACCTTTTAATGGTTTAGGATGTTTATTGCATCTCCAAGAAATTCAAGGCGGAATACTCTACCTATATTTATAGCCGGTCTCAAACTCAGATAAAGGAGTAGGGTTGTGACGTTGTGTTAGGCTTCGGCAGCTGACTTAAAAATATGTCGAATCTTTTGAGCATGGATACATGCATTCAATGGCGCCGTGTGATCCATGTAGCCGACCCCACTTAGTTGGGATAAGGCTTTGATGATGATGATGATTGCATCTCCGGAAAAAGATAGAGGTGATTAATACTCCCTCCGGTCCTATTTATAAGTCGCCAACCGCCCATATTGTACAAACCAAGGAATGACGGTTAGTGGCAGTTACATCATTAAATTGGTCTTGTTTTATTTTTCATTTCCATCTTTGTCCCTCCTCACAACTATTTAATGAGTCATAATGAGGCAAGCAAAAGTAAATGCAAAGATCACTTTTTTCAATGACAGGGGCATATTTGGAAAACTTTAATTAATGAGTTAGTGGTAGTTGACGACTTATATCAAGGACCAAAATTTAGTGGCGGTTGGCGACTTATAAATAGGATCGGAGGGAGTACACCTTTATCCTACATAACATTCCTCATCCCAACAAAGTCAATTTTACTCTAAAATAATACTCCCTCCGGTCCTAAATATAAGACCTAATTGACTTTTTCTGAAAAATCCTTAAAAAGCAAAATAAGTTAATAATAAATTGATTTACCTAATTTTTTCCCTTAAACTAATTTATTTTACCTATAAACTAATGAATAATCTAAAAATATATCAAATATGTCATCATTTAATAACCAATTTCACAACCTTAATCTCTCAAAAAAAAGTCAATTAGGTCCTATATTTAGAATTAGAGGTAGTACAATATATATAAGTGAAAGGTCAGCTCAACTCAACAGTTAACTTGTTTGTCATGGGGCATAAGGTTGTGTAATCAGTCTCTATATATAAAACAAGGTAATATTGCCCAGTACAAATCCTTTTCCAACATCCCCAGCAAGTAAAGATTACGACTGGTTGTAGCCCTTATTATCATTATCATTAAAATAGAAACACACGTTTTTTTTCCATTTCAATCCCATGTCTCATCAATCACCTTGGTCCAATGTAACCTTACCATAACTTATCAGTATCCAGCGAATTTAGGTTGACTAATTTACAAACTATAACTCATTTAGATATTGGGTTTCATAATAACATGTTTATCTTATTATTTCAGGTCTATGATAGCAATTACAAGCTTCTCCATTAAAGTAAGCAGTCACAGCTTGATTACTTGTAGTGGGAGGTTCACACCCTCTTCTTGGGACATAATTTTTTCAAACTTTCCTAATTAAGAGATACAGTCTCTGATCTAGCTCAAACTTGTTGCAATGAGAAGGGTCACCCACCAACATCATTAGAAGCCCACCAAAAGATATATTTATCTCCCTGAAACCCAATTAGGAAAACAAAGTTAATTTCTATTGCCAGAGGTACTCTGTATATGTTATATTTATCACCTTTCAATAATTAAATAAACATGTTAGTAAATCAATTGAGAAATTAAGACCACATACGCTTTGTCCCGTCCCGAACCTTCTGAGATTCTATAAAGTTTCCCATACATAACATATTCAAACTTGTCAGCAAGTGATTCTCGATTGCCCTGAAAAGTGGTAGAATACTGTCAGGCCAGTTCAGAATTAGAGATGTGCAAAAAAAAAAAAGATAGAAATATCAACAACTTGCAAAAGTAGAGAATGATAAACAAAAGGATTATAATCATTTTGGCCAACAAACAATCAATCAAATATCAATCTAGACAACAAATAATCACATAAATATCAATTTAGATAACAATAAATGGTATTAAATTAACTACCAAACAAAAAAAAATTGAACCGTTTTTATTGTTTCTTATACAATTTGACAACGTTTATTGTTTGTTGTACAAATTGATACTTGCGCATTTGTTTGTTGGTCAAAAGAATTATTAACCCTAAACGAAAATAAGTGAAGACTGGTAAAATCACATATTCATTCACTCAAGTAACATTTAATGTAGTAGTTATTGATCCCATGAGAAATGTATTATAAAATCCAATATTCTTCTCAATCCTCATATCAGCTGTCATCAATTTACCATTCAAGCCATGGTTTGAGAAATCTAGATCATGTCTTGTGGACAGCATATTAAATATTTGAACCTACTTAATAAAACAGATGGCAGGTCACTTTATAAATTCTCACATCAGCGAAAGTCAATGTTAACTTGACACAAAACAAAGTGACTTTGAGCTACTATACGTTTGATGGAATTACATTTACACATGGACTAGTAGAAACCAAATCAGCAGATTAAACTCAGGAGAAGAAATCCACGAATTGCCATTCTCCATGAGATCAAAGTGAAGTAAATATAATTAAAAAAGTGGGTGAATAATAATGTCAGAAATATAGAAATGTTCCCTGCGAATATGACAAATCCCTTACCATCTAATTAAAAAGAAAAATCAAGAGAATACAAAATGACTAACACCAAAGAGACACGAACCAACTGTTAAAGTATGCACAAAATAACAAATGACTGTGAAATAGTTTTCAAAGGTAAAATATAGGACTTTAAAACGAGATAAAATACCGGAGCATAGAAGCCAGTGTCTTGTTTTCCTTCTGGATTTAGCGTTGGAACCAGTAAAAGGGCAAACTTTTGACCAACTTGCAAAGGATATATCTCAGAATTGATGTCGAGGTGCATAAACATATCAAACCTTTCACTTTTTGCTTCAATGCGGGTGACTGAAAAAGGTACACATCATGGATATCAAAATATAAAAATAGACTGTCTGTGTTTAATGTTTTGTGCAGTGCATTGTTTTTTAAAGCTTCTAATTTATTCTCTTCCTGATTTGTCCCCAATTTCATAGATTGCACAGCATCTGACTAAATCAGCAATAAGTGGCACAAAAAGTGGGCTAGTCATTCTCAGTCCCAAAGGGCATAATCCAAGCTTATGGTTTTCGTTTTAAACAAATCTGATTTCAATTCTTTGGTTTTCGTTTCTTGATTATGACACCAAGAATTTATTAATTTCTTGCTTATGGTTCTGCAACACTATAATGATGGCTCTGTTGAATTTTAGTTTCATGAAAGTAAAATCTGGTTTAACTCACTGATTGTTGCTTCCGGAATTTCTGAACTATGGCAAGCAAGGAGAAAGCAAGCAGATCAGGGTAAAGTATGGGAGAAAAGGAAGCGGACTTAGAAGGCATTAATCTTCAGAGTTATATGAAATACAGAAAGCATTTTTAAGTGGTGAACTGGTTGCACTGGTCCTAGTGTCCTGGACCTAAGTTTTTTCCTTTTGGTAACTAAACTAGGAAAACTTCATACAATAATTTATCACTTAATAAGTTACAGGCTCACAACAAAAACCAGCATCTACCAGATGGGTAAAAATAAAATGAAGATCAAACAAAAACAATCATTATTTACATTCAATCCAAAATCAGATATCATAATCAACAACATAAAGACTGTTTGAATATCACATCTTAAGAATTTCTGTTAATATGTTGTCACCGGTGGAAGCTAATATGCCACCTCGTATGACTTATCTTAGGTTCATTTTAGGGTTTCTTGACCTCTGACAGACTAATGGCATATATGAGTTTGAGTTTAGAGATGCACTTTAATTTCTCGAGTTTATTCTAATTCCTTCTATGATTATGCAATATGGTCGATTCCTAGAATTAAAATAAAATCAGGACAACTGCAGCTATAACTGTACAACTATTTCTATGAACGAATACTATTTTCTGGAATCTATTTCAACATATATTTATTCGACGATTTATTTTATCAACTGAAATATCTATAACCAAAAATTTTCCATTACATCATTCAAAAAGAGACCATCCAACTGCAACATCCCTATGAACACAAGACAAATATCTCCCACTATGAGCATGCACAACATTGATTAACTCATTAATGACCTAGATCACAAAGGAGCACGTAGATCAACCTTCCCATGCTCAACAAAGTGTGGGTTGTGATATTCTACCATGACCATTTTGTGTGCTAATTCTTCAATTATCTGGATGATTTCTCACAGTTGGTTTCCCATAGGGATCAAAATCATATCATCCAATTTAGTTCAAGTTATAAGCCAGTTAAACTCGTCAATGCCTGACCACGTTTGAGTGAGGTATATGTTAAATGATGTATAATTGTAGTAGTAGTCTCTAGACCATACTGTTATGTTCAAGAAATATTCTACAGAGTGTTAGAGTATGAAGGTTCTAGAGTGTTAGAGAGTTAGTGGAGCCACTTGTATAAATAACACCTCACACTTGAGAAAATATCAATAAGAAACATTCTTTCTCCTTTAACTTTTATCATGGTATCAGAGCCGTTTGTCGACCTATCGGAAAGGGCTACCTACGGAGGGTTCTGACCGGAGGGGCTGACTGGCAAAGAGGCCGAGTGAAGCATCGAGTGAAGTACCGTAGAGTGAAGCCGCCGAGACGTCGGCTTTCCGGGGAGGGTGTATTGATGGGGACTTTGTATGAGCGAAGTCCCACATCGAGTAGAATGGGATGCTTGGTGTGGTATTTAAGTCATTGGCTCTCCCTCCCATCAATAGTATCAGAGCAAGGTTGCTCTATACTCAGTTTCTTTCGCCTCTGATTATTTTTAGAGAGAGAAAGAGAGGTTTAGAGAGAGAAAACCTCTCTGCCCTAGCCTATTCACTGCCGTCCAGAGCTCAGACAGAGACACGCGCCCCACCACCGTCTCCGTCGTCCTCCGATCGGCCAAACCCAGCAGCTGCGAAGAATTCCGGTGAGCCACGCGCCTCCACGCGCCGTCGCCAGAAACTCACGCGCCGCCACCACAAGTCCACGCGCCGCCGCCGGAAATCGCCCAGAGTTGCCGGAAAGCGCGTGAGAGCGCGTGTATTAAGTTTTTGGCCTCCGTTTTTTCCCCATCTTGTTCAGAAACAGCTCTCCCTCCTATTTAAACCATGGCTGTGATGAAAAAGGCCTTCAATGATACTGGGTCTGCATCATTCAGCGGTGTTAGTGCACATAGAGACTTGCTAAATGTTCCGACAACTTATAAATTGCATGGAACTAATTTTTTATGCCGGTCTCAGTTTGTTCGCACATTTTTAAAGGATCGGGAGAAGTTTAGCCTGACTGATCTTAAGGGGGAGTTAGTGAGGCTGAAGTCTCTTATAGAAGAAACACTTGAGAATGATTTCCCTTTTACAACAGGTACCTGTGCTTTGGGGTTCTCAGGTATTTCATTTCAACCTTCAGCTGTTTTATTTTCATCTGCCCTTAATGCCTCATATAAGGATTTCCTCCACTCTTGGATCATTGATTCAGGAGCAACTGATCATATGACTAATTCATCTAAACACTTCATTTCATATAATCCATGTCCTAGTAATAGGAAAATTGTTGTGGCTGATGGATCAGTCATGACTGTAGCTGGCCAGGGAGATGTTTCCATTAACTCTGCTCTTATTTTGAAAAATGTCCTGCATGTTCCTAAACTTTGCACTAGTCTCATATCTGTTCAAAAACTTGCTGCCGATTCTAATCTTTCTGTAATCTTTTCTTCAAACTCTTGTATTCTTTGGGAGCAAGAAACGAAACAGATGATTGGACTTGCTAAGGAAAAGGATGGACTTTACTTCTTTGAGGACTTTGGTGAATGTAGTAGAGTTAAAACCCCTTCATCTTCCTCTTTTCAATCTAAAAGTGTCATGTCAAATAAGGAACAAATTTGGCTTCAACATCGCCGTCTTGGTCATCCTTCTTTTAATGTTTTGAAAATAATATTTCCTTCTTTATTTAAGAACGTATCCATTGAGTCCTTACATTGTGATATCTGTGAGTTTGCAAAACATAAACGTTCCTCATATCCTATAAGTAAAACAAGAAATCTTGTTCCTTTTGAACTAATTCACAGTGATATTTGGGGTCCATCTAACGTTTCTAATGTCTCTGGGTTTCGATGGTTTGTGTCATTTATTGATGACTGCACTCGGGTGACTTGGATTTATTTGTTGAAACAAAAATCTGATGTGAGCTCTGTTTTTCCGTGTTTTCACAATATGATTCAAACACAATTTGGAGCTCAAATAAAAAGATTTCGTTCTGATAATGCTAAAGATTTTTTCAACCAATCTTTATCCACATTTTTTGAAAAACAAGGGATTTTACATGAGTCATCTTGTGTCTATACTCCTCAACAAAATGGAGTAGCTGAAAGGAAAAATAGTCACCTTCTTGCAGTCACAAGAGCATTATTGTTTCAAACAAATATGCCGAAACATTTTTGGGGTGAAGCTGTTCTAACAGCAACACATCTCATAAATCGACTCCCAACTCAAGTTCTTGGTTCAAAGAGTCCTATAGAGGTTCTTACTCATTTCTATCCTAATTTTAATGCATCAAATGGTCTTATTCCTAGGATTTTTGGGTGTGTTGCATTTGTGCATGTACATTCTTATCAAAGGACTAAACTTGACCCTAGAGCTCTTAAGTGTGTGTTTGTAGGATATTCCTCTACTCAAAAAGGATATAAATGTTATCATCCTCCTTCAAAGAAGTTCTTTGTTTCAGCAGATGTGACATTTTCTGAGTCTGAGTCCTACTTTGGAAGTTCTGTCAATAATGATCAAGAAAATGAACATTTTTCTAGTGATCTTTTAGAAACTAAATTTCAAGAGGATTCAAGACTACAAACTCATCCATCTGTAGAGGTTACACAACAATTCCAAACTAATCCATCTGTAGAGGTTCCACAAACACTTGACCTACTCATTCACCACTACGTTACAGTAGAGGGAAAAGGAAACCTCAACCAAAGCAAGTTCAATCATCTGAACCAATTATTAATGAAGAACCTGAATTTGCTCCTGAAAATACAGAGGTATCTTCATCTCCTTCTAATATACCTGATGACCCTCCTGTTTCTACTGATGATTCTGATTTACCTATTGCCTTAAGAAAGGGAGTTCGAAGTTGTAGTAAGCGTCCTTTATATCCTTTATCTTCATTTCTTTCATATGACAAGTTGTCTTCCAACCACAAAGCTTTTCTCACTAATCTCCAATCCATTCCAATACCAAAAACCTTAAATGAGGCATTGGCAGATGATAATTGGGTCAAAGCAATGAAAGTTGAAATGGAAGCTTTGGAGAGCAACAAAACATGGGATCTTGTTCAATTACCCAAAGGAAAGAAGCTTGTTGGATGTAAATGGGTCTTCACACCCAAATACAATTCTGATGGCAGCTTGGAACGATATAAAGCAAAATTAGTTGCTAAAGGATATACTCAAACTTATGGAGTTGATTATGAGGAGACATTTGCTCCTGTTGCAAAAATGAATACCTTTCGAATTTTATTGGCCTTGGTTGCCAATCAAGGTTGGGATATGTTGCAGTTTGATGTGAAAAATGCATCCTGCATGGAGACTTGAAGGAAGAAATTTATATGGAAGTCCCACCTGGCTTTTATCCTCAGGTTGCTCCTGGTACAGTGTGCAAACTCAAGAAAGCACTTTATGGCTTAAAGCAATCACCAAGGGCTTGCTTTGGGAGGTTTACAAAATCCATGGTTCGCATGGGATATAGACAAAGCCAAGGTGATCACACTTTGTTTATTAAACATTCATCTTTAGGGGGAGTAACAATTTTACTTGTTTATGTTGATGATATCATCGTCACAGGAAACGACATAGCAGGAATTAATTTTCTTCGAACACAGTTGATGAAAGAATTTGCCATTAAAGACTTAGGCAGACTCAAATACTTTTTGGGTATTGAAGTTGCTCATTCCAAACAGGGCATCTTCATATCTCAACAGAAGTATGTCCTTGACCTCTTAGCAGAAACAGGAAAACTGGGATGCAAACCTGTGGATACACCTATAGAACAAAATCATAGACTATGTGAAGCAGGTAGAAGGTCTCCAAAGTGGAGAAAGAAGAAGAATTCTTGTACACAACCTGAAGATCCTCCGGTTGACAAAGGATCCTATCAAAGGCTTGTTGGAAAGTTGATTTATTTGGCTCACACAAGACCTGATATTGCATATGCAGTGAGTGTAGTGAGTCAGTTTATGCATTGTCCTAAAACTTCACACTTACAAGCTGCTCATCGAATACTTCACTACTTGAAGGGTACCCCAGGGAAAGGGATTTTGTTAAAAAGGGGGAGAAAACTAACAATTGAAGCATACACGAATGCTGATCATGGAGGTGATCTTGATAATAGAAGATCCACAGTAGGATATTGCACTTTTCTTGGTTCAAATCTTATCACATGGAGGAGTAAGAAGCAAACTGTGGTCTCAAGATCTAGTACTGAAGCTGAGTTTAGAGCAATGGCTCTCGGGATTTGTGAATTGTTATGGATAAAGATCATACTATCAGATCTAAGGATTCACTGGGAAGGTCCAATGAAGCTCTACTGCGACAATAAGTCGGCTATTAATATTGCCCATAACCCAGTACATCATGATCGAACAAAGCATGTTGAGATTGATCGACACTTTATCAAGGAAAAGTTGGAAAGTGGTCTGATTTGCACTCCATTTGTACCATCAGAAGATCAATTAGCATATGTTCTCACAAAAGGGTTGCCTAGTGAGCAATTTCAGAATATAGTGTCCAAGCTGGGAATGGATGACATCCACTCTCCAGCTTGAGGGGGAGTGTTAAATGATGTATAATTGTAGTAGTAGTCTCTAGACCATACTGTTATGTTCAAGAAATATTCTAGAGAGTGTTAGAGTATGAAGGTTCTAGAGTGTTAGAGAGTTAGTGGAGCCACTTGTATAAATAGCACCTCACACTTGAGAAAATATCAATAAGAAACATTCTTTCTCCTTTAACTTTTATCAGTATATAGTCATTGTCATCTTGCAAATTGCTAGTTGGTTGAAGTATGCAATAAATAGCAAAAACTTAAGAGGTTAGGGGCCACCATTAGAATACATGTTTGAAATTATTGGAGTTCTACATCTCTCAATGGTCTTACTCCCTGAGGAGGATTCAAGACACAACTAGTGAAAAAAAACCTAGAATGATGCATGGGGGACTAAAAGGGTTACATCTGCAAATTAATAGTTCTGATTTTTATTTTAAGGCTCGTGTTTGTTCTACTCTCAGATCATTTACAAAGCATTTAATGATCACAAAATATGAAGACAGAGGACAAGAGATCTGTCGAAAATTCTCAAGCAAAAAAACCCCATAAAAGAATTCATAAGCAGAACAAATATTAAAAAACAGAGTATTCCTGTCCCAAAGATGTGGCACAAGTAATTGATTCTAGAATTTTAGAGATCTAAACTGCTAAGGTCCAGATTAGCACGCAAAAAAATATTTCTATAGAATGAGAATGGGTCTTGAAGGAAGAGAATAATGACGCGCATAAGGTTTAGATCCAAATCCAATCGCATTGCATTTTGATTCTAACTTTTGCAAGATGAAAATAATGTCAGAATGACACGGATGTTGAATAATTGCGCATAATAACTATTACGTCAAGGCATAGAAAAATCAAAATTATGTACAGAAATAAACAAACTTATTCATAAAAATAGTGGGAACCCACAAAAGACATACCTTTATCAAATGATTTTTTGCCTTCAGGAGGATTCAGTTGCTCCACCCTGAATATATCATCAAAGAGAACCTCAACCATCTTAGCAGTAAATTTGTTCCTGAGTAAGTGCAATTGATTAGCAAGAAACTAAATAAAACAAGGTTCAAAACACAAAAAAACAAATGGATACAACGGAAGATGAAGAAATTAATGACATAAAAGTATGGAATTCAAATCAATAACATCTAGAGCTTTAAATTATTTAAAGGAGAAGTGAAAAAAAATTATAGGCCAAAATGCCAAGAAAATTGAACACTACCCTTAGCAAAAAAAAAAAAAAAAAAACTAACAGATTAAAAACAGTAAAATAACATTCTATCCATATATATAAAAATATATAATAACTGGCGTGTGTAGAATTATAGTGGGAGAAGCAGGTGCCTATGAAAATGAATCACCCAATTGGAAAACTTATCCAATCAACACCTCAAAACATTTTGGAAAACAATAAAAACTCACAAATATAGCTTTAATCAGTGTTGCTAAAACTTCACACTTGAAGATAACTGGATATACCTAGACACCAACCCAATAACTCAAAAGGAAGCTTCTTCATTTGGTGTACCTCAATCATGGAGTTAAGAGCTATAAAAATTCTTGATACAATCTCAGTAATTATTACTCCCTCCGGTTCTAAATATAGGACCTAGATAGAGACTTTATTTTGGTCCTAAATATAAGACCTTGATACATATTTGGTCACCTTTTTCCTAAATTATCCTTCTTCTTAACAAGTCCTTTGATAGGGGAAAAAGGGCTACTAAGTAACTAAACTAATTAAGGAGGGGTATTATTGGAAAGACATCTAAAATTAAGTCTTCCTTAATCTCCCCAAAAAAAGTTATCTAGGTCCTATATTTAGGACCAGAGGGAGTATGAGATTAGGGGAAATCACTCTTGATTATTATTTCCTCTTTCACGAAATTAGGATTCTAGAGTATTCTATTCACTTATATCATTCATTGTAACTTCCATTTTATTTTCTCTCATCCTCTATATAATAGAATCTCTCTATCTATCAAGCAAATACAAGAAATTGTTCTTCTCCAAAATCAAATCTCCTCTCTTCTCACAATCAACATGTACTTATATCTGAAGAAAAATAAGTGACTCATTGAACGCTCAAAGGCGCGAAGAGAGAGAAGAACGGAGTTCAATCGGCCTCAAACTCAGCGGCGCGTGATCCTCACGCGCCACCAGACGTGGACCCACACACTAACGTCCACCTCTGTTCAGCTCAAATGCACTTCCAAAGTCCAATAAATCAAAAGCAAAAAAGCGAAAGCAAATGTATGGAAAGCAAAAGCAAAGAATTGGAATTTGAGAAATTGGAAACCCTAAGTAAACCCTACCTGAAGAAGACGAAGCAAGAACAGTGAGAAGTGAAGGAATCAGAACGTTTGCGAGACTGAGAACTGAGAAATGCAAATAAAAATAAAAGGCATATAAGCTACTGTGTGGGAAAATGTGTATCGGATCATATAATACTCCTATATTACACACAGGAAAAATTATAGAGACTAGGGAGGGGGAGGCAAGGAGGATGTGGTGAAGGGAGTCTTGTGGGACCCATTCTTTTTTTAGGGAGGATGATGGTGATGATGTGGCATTGGTTATAACATGTATGATAAGGTGGCAGTACATGTAGGATGTGAGGGCAAAATTGATCTATTTTGTATACTTCAGGGGCAGATGTGATCCCAAAAAAAGTTCAGGGGCAAATTTGATCCTTACCTAAAACTTCCGGGGCAAATTTGATCTTTAACCCTAGATATTAAAGTAGGATACTCCCTCCAGTTTTCACTTTTTCTGGAAAATTCTTAAAAAAACAAAATAATTTAATTATTAATTGATTTACCTAATTTTTCCCTTAAACTAGTTTATTTTACCTATAAACTAATGGATAATCTAAAAATATATCAAATATGTCATCATTTAATAACTTATTTCGCAACCTTAATCTCTCCGAAAAAAGTCAATTAGGTCCTATATTTAAGACTGGAGGTAGTATTAAAGTAGGGCTTCGTGACCACCACTTCGCGAATTTGATCCTGGGGAGTGACATTTTATTGTGTCTCCATCGCGACGCTTGGGGAGACATCTCCGTAGCTAAGTGAAACTGGGAGTAACCTACTTGTGTGGACAGATATAAAGGGTTTGCTGGTCATGCTCAAGAGCCCACATGGACAGACCCCAGTGGATCATGAGTTAGGTGTTCTGCCCTTGAATTGGGTTGAGCTCAAACTCGTTCATAAAATTTATTTATAAAAAAAAAGTAGGGTTCATAAGAACCTTACTTTAATATTTTTCAAATACCAAAAACCAGATTGTCATTTCCTTCTAATTACACACTGACTTGTAAGATATTTTAATATACTCCCTCCGTTCCTAAATATAAGAACACTTTGATTTTTTTGGAAAATCCTAAGAAAGCAAAATATGGTAATTAAAAATTGATTTTTCCAAACTTTTTCACTAAACTAGTTTATTTGACTTATAAACTTACATATGATCTAATAATATTTAAAATATGTTATGATTAAATTGTTCATTTTGCTTTCTTAGGATTCTCCAAAAAAGTCAAAGTGATCTTATATTTAGGAACGGAGGGAGTATTATTTATATTATTATTATTTTGTTTAATTAAAATATCTATTGGGTGGCACGTTAGTCATATTAGGCGTAGTCAAATTAGGGTTTTCTTTGTCTATATATAAATATTATAATTTTGATGGAAGGTATGATGTGTATGCACCATATTAAGCTAAGAGCGATATGGTAACCTGCTCCTTTTAGAGTTCCCTGACTGGTTAGGCAACTAACCTAGATCATCACTGTGTCGGACTCCAGTTAGAAGAACCTTTTGTTCCATGGTTTCAGATCATCGAGTTACGTGGATCTCTGCATCAAATTGACTAGCAATGAGAAGAGATATCTATAAGTCTTCCGCTGCTATACTCAATAATATTAGACACCATATATTTTCTTGTTATAGTTTACATGATTGGTCTAACATGACTCTCTTGCTTCTTCTCTCATTCGTCTCTTTTGCGTTCTCTCTCGCAACCAGAAACTCTTGAAGGTAATGGATGCACAAGAGGGGGGGTTGAATTGTGCTACAAAATAAAAGCTCAAATAAAATCAACACAAGATTTTATACTGGTTCGGTCTACCTGACCTACGTCCAGTTCTCAACCACCCAGGCCGAGTTCCACTATCCCCAGGTTTTACAACGGGTGCACCTGGAACCTTTACAACCACAAGTTTTGAACGGGATCACTTGCAACCTTACAACCACAAGTTTTACTCAAGGCTCACTTGCAACCTTTCTAACTAGCTCCCCCTTACAACCAGCAAGGGTTCAACCTTTACAAATAAAGGATTTTTATAACTAAGTTCTCTTTAAGAACAGATAGTGTTACACACTTAAGTACAGTTAATGCTCTTATAACAAGAAGAGACTTAACTACAAAGAGTACAAGATGTGTAGATGAAAAGATCACTGAATGAGTTAAATGCTCTCTCTTTTTCTGGGCAGCTTTGAATGCTTGAAGATGTTCTTAGTTTCTCGCTCTAACTTCTCTCAAGAATATCAAAGATAATTGTTGTTGTCATAAATGAAGTTGAGCTCCTTTATATAGTCTTCAAACATTCTGGCTCTTGGTAGGTGGGATGGCCGTTTGAATATGGCCGTTTTTCCCATGTTACCGTTTTCCCAATAAATGCTTCATCAATGCATAGCAGGGTTGACTTGCTTTATCTCTGAAAAGTAGTCCTGACACCTCTGCTCTGACAAAAGCATTCTGACACTGCACTTCTGACATTCTGATTGCTTGCGGAAGCAGATTCTCATCCGGAAGCAATTCTACTCAGTGTGCTGCATTGAAGGTTAGTCTAACAATATAAACACATAGTCACATGCAGTGGGAGTGTACTTAGTCTAAGTGGTTTTCCTTGTATCCGGAAGCACTTCTACATCCGGAAGTAACTCTACTGGATGAAGGATTTTGTTCACTATTACTCACTCTCGCTCAGTGTCCTTCAATCCAACAGTCAGCGCTAGTCACTTAGCTATCGGAAGCAATTCTACTGGACGTGGCTTATGTTCACTGACGCTTAGTGTCATCGTATTCGAACAGCCAGCGTCAGTCTAAATCTAACAGGAAGCAAATTCACTTCCGATTGAAACTTAGCTTAGTCTTAAGGTTTTGTATATCTAATGCTCATGGACTAAGTTAATTCCTAGTGAATTACTTGCTGCCGCTGGGGGATGAAACATTCATCCGCGAGCGCAAGTCCTAGTCTATCCGGAAGTAAATCCACCTATGGTTACACTCTTACTTGGGATTCTATGTTAACCTATTGCTTTCTAAGTACTTGGCCTATTCTTTCATATTTTAGTCTTCATCAAAACTTAAGATTCTAACATTCTCCCCCTTTTTGATGATGACAAACTTAGTTTTATCAATTAAGTTTATATGAAAGGATTATCAGAAGAATAAAAGCAATAGATAAGAACAAGTAACTTAGACAAATATTATTGATAAACAGAGATTACATGTTAGAGTATACAAGCAAAACATATACAGGTAATCTACACTAAGCAAGAATGAAATATGCATGAAAACAAAGAAAAATTTCCTAAGTTAAAAATGGGTTGAAAGGGGGTTTCATGGTTTGTGTCTCTTTTTCTTCTCCCTCTCCTTCTGTCTCTCTTCACTCTCTTTTTGAAGTTTGGCTAACTCGGCCTCATGTACATTCCGGTCAATCTGGGCAATGATCAGCTGAAGTTCTTCTTCCTCTCTTTCTCTTCTGAGCCTTTCAGATTCAATAGACTCCTCGAATGCCCTTTTCATGTTTTCCACTTCTTCATACCCAGGGAACCCCGTAGCATCATCGAAGTAGGTGACCACTCCATTGGGATAGTGAACAGCCCGGATTTTCACATTCCAAACAGGGTAGTTGGGATCCTCCTCAACTTCCTGGGCTTTCCTCTTTCCCTTGCCCTTACTCTTCCCTTTGCTCTTGCTAATTGGTGGAGTGGGCATGGCACTTGCTCTGTCAGCATCGAGGCAGGCCATCTGACCGAAGGATAATTTGTCTGTGAACCCAAACTTCTCGAATTCCTCAGGAGTCATGTCTTCAATTTCCAACTTGACTTCCTTCAGAATTGGAACTGCTTGAACCACTGGGATCTCTTGCTCATCCTGGGCAGACGAAGATCTTTGCTCAGGCTGGTCAGATGAAGTCTCTTCCTCACTCTCAGCAGATTCAGTGGAGGCAGTAACCTTCTTAGCACGTTTCCTAGCAACGGCCTTCTTTCTAGACTCACTGAAGATGACTGCTGGCTCAGATGAGGGAGGAGGGGCAGATGATTGCTCAGAAGTCGAGAACTCAGACTCTTGCCCAGAGGATGCAGGGATTGGCTTGGCTATCACAATAGGAGGATAGTTGATCTTCTTCAGTCCCCACTTCATCATAATCTCCTCAACAATATTTTTACTTGTCTTAGTTGGAGGAGGCTCTGATGATGACTCAGGCTGTGAGGATTGTTCATTCTGCTCAAAGACAACCATATCCAATTGTGGTCCTTGCTCAGCCGACCTCTGCTGCTGCATGAACCGGATTGCTTCTCCTCTTATAAGGCTCTCAGCACCACCCAGCCTTTGGGATTCCATAGCACGGCGGAGGGCAGCTGCAATGTCTTCATCAAGCCAGAGGGATGGCTGGCTGAGAACATCCCTTGTGTTCATGGACAGGCGAAGGGCGGACATAGCATCTCTCCCCCTTTTGGCATCATCAAAGAGGGTGAGGGCCAGTGAGGACGGAGTGGGTGGAGAGGAGGGTGGAGGTTCAGGGCCAAATCTTTTTGGGGGTGATGGTTCTGGGGAGGAGGTAGGTAAGGTAGTTTCTGGGGAGTTGGGAGGGTTGGGGAACCAGGTGGGATCTACGAAGAGACCTTCGAACGGATAGGTGGAGGAGTATTCAGTGAAGGTAGTGGAAGAATGTGGGGTGAAAGGTAAGTGTTCCTCAGAGAGTTGCTGAAGGCGGGGGTAATCTCTTAGATATATGTGGCTGAGGGGGTGAATGGCAGTTTAGAAGCCAAGGTGCTCGGCCAACGGGTTGGATCTGGGTCTAGAGTTAGGATTGGGTGGTGTGCGAGTAGGGGAGTTAAGTGGAGATGAGGAGTGTTGAGGTGATTGGCGAGGAGATTGTTGGGGTGAGTCTTGGGGTTGCTGGTCAGGATTAGGTGAAGGCTGGGATTGGTGGTCATTGTTTGGTGATGGTGGGGGTTGCTGGTCATTTTGTGGTGGTGGCTGTGGTTGTTGAGTGTTAGGTGGAGGAGGAGGGGGAAGTTGAGGGTGACCAGAAGGAGGAGGAGGTGGGTTTTGGGGAGGAGGAGGAGGAGGTAGGTTACCTTGTTGTGGTTGGGGAATCTGAAGGTGAGAAAGGATAAGGTCGAGTTTGGCATCCACCCTGGCTAGCTGTGTCTCAACCTGGCTGACTCTGTCCTCAAGCCGCTGGATCCGCTCTCCTTGCTGCTGGAACCCAGCATCACAATCATTCCTCAGAGGGGCCACCAAAGACTCAGACAGTTGAAGGAGAATTTCTTCCCTCATCTCCTGAGCAAATGCTTTGACTGTGGCTGGCACCCTCGCAGCTCGGCTTGGCCCGGCATGGGAGTCAACTTCCTGATCCCCTGCACCAGATGTAGAGGGGACCGAAGTTCCAGAGGCACTACCCGCTTGTGATCCTGAGCGAGTGGGCTTAGCAGGCTTTAAGCACTTGATCCCCATCTTCCCAATATTAGATCTCCCCACAGGAGCACATATGACATTCTCTTCCTCCACATCAGATGTGGCCTTGATTAGCTTCTTCTCAAGGAGGAAGACAATGATGGTGGGGTAGGGAAGATAGCCAGACTTGTCATTGATCAACCATCTCTGCAGCTCAAGACTGATCAACTGCCCAGGGTTGATAGGTTGCTGAGTGAGAATTCTGGGGAACCACGAGTTGTCGATATTGGCGAACTCATTGAAGTTACCCCCTTTGTGAGTCATCATCCGGGAGTAAACATAGTACAGCAACCTGTAGGAGTCAGACATTTTGGACACCTTTTTCCCATCGGTGCCATACAACTTCACGAGTTCCTCTTTACTGTACTTGAGCGCCTCAGGATACATCCACTTAGTCATACCTTCATCAGTGATCCCCATTAATTCATTGAGTGTCCTCCAGGTAAAACTGAAGGTTCTTCTTCTGACTGTGGCCGTGAAGTAGAGTCTGTGGATCTGCTCCTTTCCATCAACCTTCTTGTACTTCACTTTGCCTGAAAGGGATTGACAGAAAACTCGCAGGACGTTGATGTTGTAGTCCTGTTTAATCCCCAGCCAAGGCATGTACCTCTCTAGGTAAGGGCGCAGGTGAGGAAACCCTAGGTCATCAATCTTGGCCAGATCGATGAATAGACCATGGGAGAAGTAGGGCTGAACCGTCTCAAATTTGGAGGCAACGGGTTCCAAGGCCCCATCTCTGTACACTGTAGGGTCATCTTCTTCAACCCTTTGCCTCTTGGAAGAAGGTTCTTCAGCGAACTGAACCTTCTTCTTTTTTCCTTTCCTCTTGGCTTCCCTCGCTTGCTCTTGCCCAGAAGCCTCAGGCTGTTCTGCCACTCTCCCAGAAATTTCAGGCTGATCCTGGATATGTTCATCCTGCCCCTGGTTTTGCCCAGAAACTTCATGAAGTTCTTCACGGTGTTGATCACGTTGCCCAGATTTCCCAGAAGTTCATGCCAAGATTTCCCAGATTTCGACTTGTGTTTCTTGGATGAGGAAGATTTCTTTGTAACTGGGTTTGTTTCATGTGATCTGGCCATTTTTGTGTGGGATGGTGGTAAAACGAGATGAAATGCTAAAAAGTGTATGAAGAAAATGAAGAACACAGATGAAGATGAAGAATGTATGCAGAGAATATGTGAGTGAAAGTAAAAAGTAAAAGTGAAAAATGACGCCTTATTTATATGCAAAGTTACTGAGGGTAAAATGGTCATAACTCTTCAATTGAAAACATATGTTTGCACATTGGGTAACGTAAACATTTTAATTGCAACGGCGCACACTATGACATGTGTCGCTTCATCTTGTCAGAAAAGGCACAACTTCTCATGGAGGGAGATGAAGCGTTTCTGAGGTGACGTGTCCCTTGGTCTGGCACTGGCGCTCTTTTTAGTTTCAACACTCAGTGTCAGCGAATGATCATCCGGAAGTAGTTTTGCTTCCGGTTGTACTTGCTTAAGATTTAACATTGAGGACCTGCAAAAACACATGTTGGCACTCCGATGCCTAAGTTAGTATTATTGTAGATTTTAAACAATCAAGTATAATAAATACAAGGTTACACCTCATTTGGGTTTACCATTCCCAAATCACCTCTTATGAAAGTAAATTGGTCAACCCCCAGAGGCTTGGTGAAGATGTCAGCAAGCTGTTGTTGAGTTGGGACAAATTGCACTTTGGCATCCTTCTTTTGAACATGGTCTCTGATGAAGTGATGTCTGACATCAATGTGCTTTGTCCTTGTGTGCTGAACCGGATTCTTGGCGAGGCTGATTGTGCTTGTGTTGTCACAGAGGATGGGTGCCTCAGGGAACTCCAAGCCAAAATCTCTTAGTTGGTTCTTCAGCCACAGCACTTGGGCACAACAGCTTGCGGCAGCAATGTATTCTGCCTCAGTGGATGACAAGGACACGCAGGTTTGCTTCTTGCTAGCCCAAGACACCACACAACCACCAAGGAAAGCGCATTGTCCACTGGTGCTTTTCCTATCTGTTTTATAACCTGCATGGTCAGAGTCAGAGTAAGCCCACAAGAACTTTTGGTTACCTCTGGGATACCAAAGACCAAGTTCTTGTGTTCCCTCAAGGTATCTCAGAATACGTTTAACACATGTTAAGTGTGACTCCTTGGAGCTGGCTTGAAACCTAGCACACATGCCTACACTAAATTGGATGTCAGGCCTGCTTGCCGTTAAGTATAGGAGGGAACCTATCATTCCCCTGTACATGGGCAGGCTGACATATTTACCCTTTGCATCAGCATCGAGTGCGGCAGTGGTGCTCATGGGAGTGTCATACTCCTTGCATTCATCCATCCCAAACTTTTTGAGTAGCTCTCTGCAGTATTTAGCTTGGGAGATGAAGATTCCATTCTTCTTCTGTTTGATTTGCAGGCCTAGGAAGAACGTTAGTTCTCCCATCATTGACATTTCAAACTCACCCTGCATAGTCTTAGAGAAATCTTCACAAAGCTTTTCGTTAGTTGCCCCAAAAATAATATCATCAACATAAATTTGGACAATTAACATATGTCTATCTTTGTGAAGGATAAACAGTGTATTATCTAATTTGCCCCTTGAGAAACCCTTGCCCAGCAAAAAGCTGCTGAGTCTCTCATACCAAGCTCGAGGAGCTTGTTTTAGGCCATATAAAGCTTTCCTTAGTCTATACACATGTTTTGGATGCTTGTGATCCTCAAAGCCAGGAGGTTGTTCTACATATACCTCTTCTTTAATATAACCATTAAGAAATGCACTCTTTACATCCATTTGATATAACCTAAAACCTTTCATGGATGCAAAGGCTAGAAGAATCCTTATTGCTTCAAGTCTAGCGACTGGAGCAAAAGTTTCTTCATAGTCAATGCCTTCTTCTTGGTTGTATCCTTATGCTACTAATCTGGCTTTGTTTCTTGTAATTTGACCTGTCTCATCCAGTTTGTTTTTGAAGACCCACTTGGTCCCTACTATAGATTGATGAGACGGCCTTGGGACTAGTTCCCAGACTTGGCTTCTCTCAAATTGATTTAGCTCTTCCTGCATGGCAATAATCCAGTCGCAGTCCTCAAGAGCTTGTTCAACTGAAGTTGGTCCGATTTGAGATAGGAATGCTCCAAACTCAACTTCATTTTGAACTTGTCATCTGGTTCTGACACCAGAAGAAACATCACCAAGCACTTGATCAAGAGGATGATCCCTGTGATGTCTCCTAGCTGTTGGCAACTGTGCCTCATCAGACACGGTCTGCACTCCGGGCTCATCACTGGGCTCATCTTCTTCTTTGGGATAGCTTGTTGGTGTTTCTTTTGGTGGTGAGGAAGATGATGGTGGTTTTGGAAGATTAAGTATTTCATCATCTTCTGTGGATTGTCCCCATGTAGGAGTTTCATCATATACAACATGCATGGATTCTTCTACAATTTTAGTTCTCATGTTGTATATCCTATATGCTTTACTCCTAAGGGAATATCCTATGAATATACCTACATCAGCTTTTGGATCAAACTTACCCAGATTTACCTTTCCATTGTTATGCACATAGCATTTTGATCCAAATATTCTGAGGTGGCTGATGTTGGGCTTCCTCCCTTTGTATAGCTCATATGGAGTCTTGTCCAAGCCCTTGCGAACATAGGCTCTGTTGGAGATATAGCAGGCAGTACTCATAGCGTCTGCCCAGAACACTTGAGAAACCTCTTTCTCGTTGAGCATGCTTCTAGCCATCTCCGTCAGAACCCTGTTCTTCCTTTCGACCACTCCATTTTGCTGAGGAGTCCTAAGAGCTGAGAAGTTATGTTCAATGTCATTCTGTTCACATAGCTCAGAGAAGCTATGGTTCTCAAACTCTCCTCCATGGTCTGTCCTTATGGCTGTGATTTTGAGCTCTCTCTCATTCTGCACTTTCTTAGCCAGGACAACAAAAGCATCAAAAGCATCTTGCTTAGAGGCAAGAAACATAGTCCAAGTGAACCTCGAATAGTCATCCACCACCACTAGAGCATACAGATTTCCACCCAAGCTCTTTACTCTCGCTGACCCAACCAAATCCATATGGATTAGTTCCAAGGGCCTGCTGGTGGAGACTCTCTTCTTGGTTTTAAACGAGGACTTTGTTTGCTTTCCTCGTTGGCAGGATTCACAAATAAAATCATGCTTTACCTTAAAGGATGGAATACCTATAGCTAGCTCCTTTTTAATTAACATATCAAGTTGAGTAAAATTAACATGAGCTAACCTCTTATGCCAAAGCCAACTGTTCTCATCACTAGATATTAAACATTTTTCTTTCAGTTGTTGACATAAGTCTAGGGTATATAGGTTTCCACTTCTATTTGCCTTAAGTTTGCATTTTAAATTGGCCTTATCTAAGTTCAGATCCTGCTTATCAACTATTAAGCACTCATGAGAATCAAAGATTACCCAATTTCCTTTGTCAGTGCTCTGGCTCACGCTCAGCAGGTTGTGACAGAGACCGTCCACCAGATAGACGTCTTTTACTGGTCCGACTTCTCCAACTCCAGTGATCTTTCCACTTTGATTTCCTCCAAAGGTTACTGTGGCTCCGTCTTTGATCACCAGGGAGTTGAACTTGTCTCTGTCTCCAGTCATATGTCTCGAGCATCCGCTGTCAATATACCATTTTCTATTCTTGGATGCTTTGAGACACACCTAGAAGAATCAAGTAAGCTTAGGTACCCAACCTTTCTTGGGTCCTCTGTCATTAGTTTTCAGTGCCCTTGGTCTAGTGTTAGCCTTGACCTTGGGCTTATGATCATTCAGTGCCTCAGGCCTAGTGCTGGCTTTAGGCTTTTGGGTTTTCCCTGTGGATTGTTTCCAGGCTTGGGACCCTGTCCTCCCTTAGTTTCCTTCACAGGGGAGGATCCTTTGTAGCCTTGGTTCCTTTAGGGACCCATTTGTAAGAGCTACTTGCTCCATGCTTCTTGGCATTACAGGTGGACGTGGAGTGTCCTTTCCTGTTGCAATAGTTACAGAAGCTGAAGGGTGAGGAGCTGTGACTAGTGGCTTTGTGGAAGAATTTTAAGTAGGGCTTCACTTTTGGTTCCACCCACCTTTTCCCTCTAGAGGTATATCCTAAGCCAGTCCTATCCCTATATGCCCTTTGATTTATTAAAATTATATTTAGCATTTCTGATCCATTTGTAAACTTCTGCAGGGCATTTTGCAGCTTGTCTTTCTCAGCTGAGATTTTGCTGCAATTAAGGCAGCTCTCAAGTGTTGGGTCATTAGGTTCTGCTTGGGGAGAACCCTTGCCATCCGCTACTAGAAGCTTTCTGGCTTCCGCTAGCTCTTCACTTAGTGAGTCCACCTTGGACTCAAGTGATTCCTTTTTAGTTTTTAACACTTTGTAGGCTTTACATAATCGAGAAAATTCTTCATGAACCTCATTGTAAGCCTCTTGCAATTCAGAGAAAGTTACCTCATTGTCTTCGTGGGTGAGTTCAACATCTGAAGATGCTTCCTCGTCAACTTCTCTGGCTACCAGGCAGAGGTTGGCAACTTCTTCCTCATCACTTGCTTCTTCATCAGAGCTATTCACCCAGATAGAGGATACGAAGGCCTTTTTCTTGTCTTTCCCCTTTGATCTTTGCAAGCTTGGACACTCTGCCTTGAAGTGGCCAGACTTTTTACATTCAAAGCACACCGGGGTCTTTTCCTTTTTGTATCCCTTCCTCTGACTGGAGTTACCTTTCTGAAAGCCTCCTTTCTTTTTGAAGAACTTTCTGAATTTTCTCACCATCATGACCATCTCCTCTTCGTCCAGTTCCTCCTCTTCATCCTCATCATCATCATCAATCTCCTTGTTGGGAGCAACAAGGGCAAGATTTTTGGCTTTGGATGAGGCTTGAGGAGCTCTCTGAGCCAGCAATGTTGGTTCACACTCAGCCAAAGAACCAAAGAGTGCAGTGATGGAGCTGGTTGACTCTCCTTGGACTTCCTGCAAGATGGTTACTTTGGTGATCCAATCACCTTTCAATACTTTTAGGATCTTGCTTACTTGCTCTCTTTCAGGAATATCTTTTCCCAGGGAGGCCAGGTTATTGATAAGATGGGTGAATCTGAGTTCCAACTCTCTGATTGGCTCAGTTGGACTTGCCGTGGCAAATTTGTGAAACTCTTCCACCAGCATCTCAACTCGTCTTGCTTTCACTCCCTTGGTTCCAGAGTGAGCAGCCTCAAGAGCCTCCCACATATCCTTAGCAGTTTTGTGGTGGCTGATCCTGTGAAACTCCTTAGGGCTGAGGGCGCATTGAATGTAATGCATGACCCTGAAGTTCAGCTGGACTAGAGCATAGTCCTCGTTGGTGTATCTGGATCTCTCCTTTGCAAAACCATCTTCGTCCAGGGGGTGTGATTCCCATATTGAATCACATCCCAGAGTCGGATGTCGCTGGATTGTATGTAGGTCTCCATCCGGAACTTCCAGAAAGGATAGTTATACCCATCAAAGCCTGGAGGCTTGTTGGGTTGAATAGAGACATCTGGTAGGGAATAGTCTGTATCCGTTACTGGATCTTTTACTTTCTAGATTCGTGGGAATCAAGTCAGAAAGACCCGCTCTGATACCAAATGAAGGTAATGGATGCACAAGAGGGGGGGTGAATTGTGCTACAAAATAAAAGCTCAAATAAAATCAACACAAGATTTTATACTGGTTCGGTCTACCTGACCTACGTCCAGTTCTCAACCACCCAGGCCGAGTTCCACTATCCCCAGGTTTTACAACGGGTGCACCTGGAACCTTTACAACCACAAGTTTTGAACGGGATCACTTGCAACCTTACAACCACAAGTTTTACTCAAGGCTCACTTGCAACCTTTC
This sequence comes from Mimosa pudica, assembly GCA_029929735.1. Taxonomy (NCBI): domain Eukaryota; kingdom Viridiplantae; phylum Streptophyta; class Magnoliopsida; order Fabales; family Fabaceae; genus Mimosa; species Mimosa pudica. The sequence goes on along the minus strand of JAKELP010000022.1, from coordinate 1,888,103 downwards.
TAACTAGCTCCCCCTTACAACCAGCAAGGGTTCATCCTTTACAAATAAAGGATTTTTCTAACTAAGTTCTCTTTAAGAACAGATAGTGTTACACACTTAAGTACAGTTAATGCTCTTATAACAAGAAGAGACTTAACTACAAAGAGTACAAGATGTGTAGATGAAAAGATCACTCAATGAGTTAAATGCTCTCTCTTTTTCTGGGCAGCTTTGAATGCTTGAAGATGTTCTTAGTTTCTCGCTCTAACTTCTCTCAAGAATATCAAAGATAATTGTTGTTGTCATAAATGAAGTTGAGCTCCTTTATATAGTCTTCAAACATTCTGGCTCTTGGTAGGTGGGATAGCCGTTTGAATATGGCCGTTTTTCCCATGTTACCGTTTTCCCAATAAATGCTTCATCAATGCATAGCAGGGTTGACTTGCTTTATCTCTGAAAAGTAGTCCTGACACCTCTGCTCTGACAAAAGCATTCTGACACTGCACTTCTGACATTCTGATTGCTTGCGGAAGCAGATTCTCATCCGGAAGCAATTCTACTCAGTGTGCTGCACTTGAAGGTTAGTCTAACAATATAAACACATAGTCCCATGCAGTGGGAGTGTACTTAGTCTAAGTGGTTTTCCTTGTATCCGGAAGCACTTCTACATCCGGAAGTAACTCTACTGGATGAAGGATTTTGTTCACTATTACTCACTCTCGCTCAGTGTCCTTCAATCCAACAGTCAGCGCTAGTCACTTAGCTATCGGAAGCAATTCTACTGGACGTGGCTTATGTTCACTGACGCTTAGTGTCATCGTATTCGAACAGCCAGCGTCAGTCTAAATCTAACAGGAAGCAAATTCACTTCCGGTTGAAACTTAGCTTAGTCTTAAGGTTTTGTATATCTAATGCTCATGGACTAAGTTAATTCCTAGTGAATTACTTGCTGCCGCTGGGGGATGAAACATTCATCCGCGAGCGCAAGTCCTAGTCTATCCGGAAGTAAATCCACATCCGGTTACACTCTTACTTGGGATTCTATGTTAACCTATTGCTTTCTAAGTACTTGGCCTATTCTTTCATATTTTAGTCTTCATCAAAACTTAAGATTCTAACAACTCTTGCCACCCTCAATCTCCTGCCTCTCATTCACAAAGCGATAGATTCTCCTTGCTCTATAAATTTGAAAGCCCATCACGAATCTTAAACCGATATCTTCCTCACGCATAAACAAAGAAAGCCTATCACCATTTCGGAAGCTAAAGCAACGAATTCTTCTCCTAAATCAAAACAGAAATCGACGGATTCCTCAAAGTCTAAAGCTTTATTTTCACATAAAGTTGCTTGCAAAGGTCTTCCCTATCTTTTCGTGGGTAATATTCATAAAGTTGTTTGCTTTATTTTCACATGCATTCTCATTCTCCCATTTTCAGTTGGAGGAAAAATGGGCTCAAATTCTTTTAAAAAATGCTATTTTAGATGGATTAAATGGTGTTTACTGCTTAGTGCCTGTATGTTGAATTTCTGATTTTGTTTTTTTGTCATTTTAGTCACTGACCGAATAGACTCTTACTTATGTTAGGAATGCATAAAAACGTGATTTATTGGCTTCTTATTTCTCTCTCTTTTCTCTTTGCTTCATATGGCCACACATACAGGTCTTATTGGTCTCTCTAACTTGCCTCTTGCCCCTCTAAATAAGCGTCACATAAGCTTGGAAGCCAAGCAACACGCAGGCTTCATGAATAAGTCATTACACGATGAGAAAATATGTGTCTCATACAAGAGATGAGTCATTGAAGTGATGTTGCTGGCTTGCAGCATTTTTGGTAAGGCTTGAGGCACATCTCCTTTGATGACTAAGCCACTCTTGTATGGTCAGGAATTGCTAAGTGTCTCAAAAAGGCTTATTAGAGAAGATTGGTTATTGGAATTTTACTAGAATATGACTATTTACTTTAGATCCAATTGACACGTCCACGACCTGAATGTTTAAGCTCTTCCATGATTCCAATCACTAACAGTAAATAATCCTGCTACCTATGTACTTTTGGAACTCCAATTAAATTAAAAAGACAAATAAGCACAAAGACTATACTATGTATGATTGAAATCTTCTTCTTCAACTTAACACTCAACCTCATCTTCTTATCAGACTCTTCCATCTCAAACTCCTTCATCGTCTTTGTACTTCCCCTAAATCTCGTCGTCGACAGCCATAGTCACACACCAATTTCACAACAAGGAAAGGAGTATTATAAATTATAATTTAAATCTTCTTCTTCAACTCAACATTCCACGTCATTTTCTTCTCAGACTATTCCATCTCAAACTCCTTCATCGTCTTCGTACCTCCCCGCAAATGTCGTCGTCGACAGGCATGGCCACACACCAATTTCACAACAAGGAAAGGAGTATTATAAATTATAATTTAAATCTTCTTCTTCAACTCAACATTCCACGTCATTTTCTTCTCAGACTATTCCATCTCAAACTCCTTCATCGTCTTCGTACCTCCCGCAAATCTCGTCGTCGACAGGCATGGCCACACACCAATTTCACAACAAGGAAAGGAGTATTATAAATCATGATTGAAATCTTCTTCAACTCAACACTCCACGTCATCTTCTTCTCAGACTATTCCATCTCAAACTCCTTCATCGTCTTCGTACGTCTCCCGCAAATCTCGTCGTCGACAGCCATGGCCACACACCAATTTCACAACAAGGAAATGAGTATTATAAATTATGATTGTAATCTTCTTCTTCAACTCAGCACTCCACGTCATCTTCTTCTCAGACTCTTCCATCTCAAACTCCTTCATCGTCTTCGTACCTGCCCCGAAAATCTCGTCGTCAATAGCCATGGCCACACACCAATTTCAGAACAAGGAAAGGAGTATTATAAATTATCAATAATTTATAATACTCCTTTTCTTTCCTCTCTCTATATTTTGCGTGAGAAGAGTAGAATTAGGAAATTTTGGCTCTTTTCAACAGTGCTTGAACAGTGCCAACGAGCTTTAGAATCGCTTAATTCAACTAACGGTGACAATGACACTGAGGAGAATTCTGACAATGAAGCTATGGTGGCCGCTGAATAAAGCCCACATGAAGGTTCACCATGTGTGTCATAACAGAGAAAGAAAACTATGGAGAAAATGATGGAGAAAGTAATTTGCTTGTAAAAGGAGTATAGGGGTAAGTTGGGTAAAACTTGACAACAAATAGAAAGTGATGTTATATCTAGAAACTTATCCACTTCACCAAGTGTCCATAATTTGATGAGATTAAGGAAAGTGGTTGAATTAGTTATAATTAGATGATGTTTCAAATACACCCTCCAATTAAATTAAAAAGACAAATAAGCACAAAGACTATATTATGTATGATTGAAATCTTCTTCAACTCAACACTCCACGTCATCTTCTTCTCTCCATCTCAAACTCCTTCATCGTCTTCATACTTCTCCCGCATAACTCGTCGTCGACAACCATGGCCACACATCAATTTCAAAACAAGGGAAGGAGTATTAAAAATTATTAATAATTTATAATACTCCTTTTTTCTCATCTCTCTCTCTGTATTCGCGTGAGAGGATTAGAATAAGGAAATTTTGGCTCTCTTCAACAATGCTTGAACAGTGCCAAAGAGCTTAAGAATTGCTTAATTCAACTGACGGTGACAATGAATTTGAGGAGAATTCTGACAGTGAAGCTATGTTGGCAGCTGAATAAAGTCGACTTGAAGGTTCACCATGTGTGCCATAACAGAGAAAGAAAACTATGGAGAAAAGGATGAAGAGAGTAATTTGCTTGTAAAAGGAGTATAGGGGTAATTTGGGTAAAACTTGACAAAAAATAGAAAGTGATCTTATATCCTGGAATTTATCCACTTCCCCAAAGTGCCCTAATTTGATGAGATTAAGGAAGGTGGTCGAATTAGTTATAATTATACGATGTGATAAACGTGGCTGTCACCCAAGAGGGGGGGGTGAATTGGGTGAGAGAATAAATTAAATCTTTTGATTCTTCTTTTCGAAAGACTGCTTGTGCTTGGTGATAATATTTACGAAGTAGTGATATGCACAAGTCAGTATGTTATGTGATGCAAAATAGAATGTTTGAATGTAAATTTATGCACACATAAATTTATCCTGGTTCGGTCACCCAGACCTACATCCAGTCCCCAGGCTCCACCTGAGATTTTCAATCCACTATTCTTGTTTAAACCGGGCACAAGAGAAGCCTTTACACTTTAGGTTTTACGAGCACGGGTTCACCTAACAACCCACAGGTTTTACACCGGGTTCACCTGCAAACCTTACAAATGCAAGTTTTACGGGCTAACTTGCAACCTATGGAGATTTAGACAACCTCTAAATGCTCCCCCTTACAAATTGTAAGTTTACACTATGTTCACTCTATGAACTGATTGTGCTAAACACTTAAGCTCAAAACTAACTCTCTCTAAGAGTGGATGATGTTACTCACTTAAGTACAATAAAGTTACTCTCTGAAAAATATCACAAATCTGGATCTGAGAGTAGTAGAAGATGTATAGGATGAAGAATATGATATATCAGATACTTTGCTCTGTTCTCTCTCTTTCTTCCATGTCTTCTCTTCTGAATGAATGTCTCTTTTATACTTGGCTTCATAGGCTTCGGTGGCAAGTTGAATATGAACGTTTGAATAGTGCCGTTAATCCTATGTTACCGTTGAGAAGTACATCTTCATTAATGCTTAGCAGGGTAGACTTGCTTTATCTCTGGAAAGTAGTCCTGACACCTCTGCTCTGACAAAAGCATTCTGACTTCTGAGTATGTGATGTTTACTCTTGCACTCTTGCTGACGGATGATCATCTTTCATCCGCAAGTGGTAATCTTGCTCTGCAAGTGTTAAGCTCTGAGTCCCAATGTTAAGAGTCTTTCCATCCGGAAGCTCATTTGCATCCGGAAGCGTGACCATGTTCTGCACATACTGGTTAGTCCAACATAGCAATATATATAAGAATTATACATGCTGTGGGAAGTTTGTTTGCTATGGGGAGTAGTTTACTTAGACTGTGTTCTGATTTGGTCTATGATGTATCTGGAAGCATTTTTACATCCGGAAGTAAAACTACTAGATGAAGGATCTTTGTTCACTATAACTCACTCACACTTAGTGTATTTCATCTCAACACTCAGCGCTAGTCACTAAGCTATCGGAAGCACTTTTACTTGACGTAGTGAACTCAATGACGCTCAGGGTGAAATCTATTCTATCAGTCTGCGCCAGTCAAGATCTAATAGGAAGCAACTTCACTTGATGTTGCATTTCTGCTGACGCTCGGGGTTATATCTAGTCTATCAACCTGCGCCAGTCTAAATCTAATAGGAAGCGCTTTCACTTGGGGAAGTAGACTTACTGACGCTTGGGGTAATATCTATTCTGTCGCTCTGCGCCAGTCTAATTCTAACAGGAAGCGCTTTCACTTGGGGAAGTAGACTCACTGTCGCTTGGAGTAATATCTATTCTATCGCTCTGAGCCAGTCTAAGTCTAACAGGAAGCAAACTCACTTCCGATTGAAACATAGCTTAGTCTTAAGGTTTTGTGTACCTAATTCTCATGGACTAAGTTATTTCCCAGTGATTTACTTGCTGATGCTGGGGGATGAAAACATTCATCCGCATGCGCAAGTCCTAATCTATCCGGAAGTAGATCTTCACCCGGAAGCACTCTTACTTGGGATCCTATGTTATCCTATTGCTTCCTAGGCACTTGGTCTAATCCTCTACATTTTAGTCTTCATCAAAACTTAAGATTCTAACATTCTCCCCCTTTTTGATGATGACAAACCTAGTTCTATTAATTAAGTTCATATGAAAGGATTAGCTGAAGAATAAAAGCAATAGTTCAGAATAAGTAACTTAGACAAATATTTTTTTGACAAGCAGAAGTTACAAGTCAGAGTTATACAATCAAATAACGTATACAAGTAAAGAATGTATACAAATAAATTTCACTAAGTATGAATGAAGATATGCATGAAAACAAAATCAACAAAAATATTTGGATTGGGGGTTAGAGTCTGTGTCTCTTTTTCTTTTCCCTCTCTTTCTGTCTCTCTTCATTTTCCTCACGCTCACTCTGGTTTATCTGGGCAATGATCTCTTGAAGCTCTTTTTCCTCTTTTTCCCTTCTGAGCCTTTCTGATTCAATGGACTCCTCGTATGCCCTTTTCATGTTCTCCACTTCTTCATACCCAGGGAAACCTGTAGCATCGTCGAAGTAGCAGACTTCTCCATTGGGATAGTGTACAGCCCGGATTCTTACATTCCATGCAGAGAAGTTGGAATCCTCTTCAACTTCTTGGGCTTTCCTTTTCCCTTTCCCTTTGCTCTTCCCTTTGCTTTTGCTAATTGGAGGAGTGGGCATGGCACTTGCTCTTTCAGCATCGAGGCAAGCCATCTGACCAAAGGATAGTTTGTCAGTGAATCCATACTTCTCAAATTCTTCAGGAGTCATGTCTTCAATTTCCAATTTGACTTCCTTCAGAATTGGAACCGCTTGGACCACTGGATTTTCTTGCACAACCTGAGCAGATGAAGTTCCTTGCTCAGGTAGGTCAGATGGAGTCTCCTCCTCAGACTCATCAGATTCAGTGGTGGCAATTAACTTTCTGGCACGTTTCCTAGCAACGGCCTTCTTTCTGGGTGCACTGAATCTGGCAGCTGGCTCAGACGAGGGAGGAGGATCAGAAGATTGCTCAGATGAAGGGATCTCAGACTCTTGCCCAGAGGATGCAGGAACAGGCTTGGCTATCACAATGGGAGGATGGTTGGGTCTCTTCAGTCCCCACTTCATTATGATCTCCTCAACCATCTCTCTACTTGTTTTATTTGGAGGAGGCTCTGATGATGACTCAGATTGTGAGGATTGTTCATTCTGCCCAAACACAACCATCTCCAAATGTGATCTTTGCTCAGCTGTTCTCTTCTGCTTCAGGAAACGGAGGGCCTCTCCTCTTATAAGGCTCTCTGCACCACTCAGCCTCTGAGACTCATATGCACGACGCAGGGCGGCCGTGATATCTTCATCAATCCAGAGTGAAGGCTGGCTGAGAACATCCCTTGTGGCCATACTTAGGCGAAGAGTAGACATAACATTTCTCCCCCTTTTGTCATCATCAACAGGGGTGAGTGCCAGGGATGGAGTGGATGTGGAGGAGGATGGAGGTGGTTCAGGACCAAATTGCTTGGGAGGGGAGGGTGAGAGGGTAGAGGTGGAGGATGTGGGAGAAGATAGGTGTTCAGGAGTTTGAGGAGGGTCGGGGAAGCAGCTGGTGGTGACAAAGATATCCCCATAAGGATGAGTGGAGGAGTATTCTTTGTAGTTGGCGGAGTCAGGGGTAAAGGGTAAATGGTCATCGGAGAGTGGTTGAAGGCGGGGATACTCGCCGTATGGTTGGCTGAGGGGGTGAATGGCTGTTTCAGATCCTATGGGTCTAGGGCTTGGATGGGTAGGGTTGGAGAAGCGGAGTGGAGAGCGTGTAGGGGCACCTGGTCGTGTGGGAATGGGTGAGGATGAGGATGAGGAAGGTGAGGATGAGAAGTTTCTAGGAGAATGGCGTGGAGAGTTGTGAGGTGAGTCTTGGGTTTGGTCGTCATGGGTAGGTGAAGGTTGGGATTGTTGGTCATTGTTGGGTGATGGTGGGGCTTGTTGGTCATTTTGTGGTGGAGGCTGAGGTTGTTGAGTGTTGGGCGGAGGAGGAGGAGGGTTTTGAGGAGGAGGAGGAGGAGGTGGTAAGTTACCTTGTGATGAGGGTTGGGGAATTTGTAGGTGCTGGAGGATGAGGTCTAATTTTGCATCCACCCTGGCAAGGTGATTCTCGAGTTGTCCTACTCTGTCCTCAAGTCGTTGGATTCGCTCCCCTTGGTGTTGGAAGCCAGCTTCACATTCAACACGGAGAGGACCCACCAAGGAATCAGTCAGTCTAAACAAAAGCTCTTCCTTTATGTCCTCTGCAAAGGCCCTAACAGAAGCTGGAACCCTTGCACTACGGCTTGGCCCAGCATGAGAGTCAACTTCCTGATCGCCTGCTCCAGATGCAGAGGGAGCTGAAGTACCAGAAGCACTACTGGCTTGTGAGCGTGAGCGAGTGGGCTTAGGAGGCTTGAAATACTTGATCCCCATCCTTGCCACGTTGGTTGCTCCCACAGGCCTACACTTGACATTCTCTTCTTCCACAGCAGATGTAGCCTTGATCAGATGCTTCTCAAGAAGGAAGGCAATGATGGTGGGATAGGGAAGATACCCTGACTTGTCATTGCTTAACCAGCGCTGAAGCTCTAGGCATATCAACTGCCCAGGGTTGAAAGGCTTGAGCGAGAGGAGTCTAGGGAACCAAGGGTTGTCCAGCAGTGTGAATTCGTTGAAGTTGCCTCCCTTATGAGTCATTATCCGGGAGTAGACGTAGTACAAGAGCCTGTTAGAATCAGACATCTTGGACACCTTCTTGCTGTTGGTGCCATACAACTCCTCGAGTTCCTCCTTGCTGTACTTGTGAGACTCAGGGTAGATTCATTCATTCATATCCTCTTCTGTGATTCCCATCATCTCATTCAAGGTTCTCCAAGTGAACCTGAAGGTTCTTCCTCTTACAGTGGCAGTGAAGGAGAGTTTGTGGACTTGCTCTTTCCCATCCACCTTTCTGTACTTAGCTCTGCCTGAGAGGGATTGGCAAAAGACTCGCAGGACGTTGACGTTGTAGTCCTGGTTGATGCCCAGCCAAGGCATATACTTTTCCAAGTAAGGGCGCAGATGAGCAAACCCTAGTTCATCCAACTTGTCCAGATTGATGAACAGGCCATGGTTGAAGATGGGAATGGATGTCTCAAATTTGGCGGATACACTCTCCAAAGCCCCATCTCTATAAACTGTGGGATCATCTTCTTCCTCAACCCTCTGCCTCTTGGTGGAAGGCTCCTCAGAAAAATGAACCTTCTTCTTCTTTCCCTTTCCCTGAGCATCTCGCTCTTGTTCAGAACCCACTGCCTGTTCTATTCTACCAGAGGTTTCAGGCTGACCCTGAATGTCTTCACCCTGTCCTCGTGATTGCCCAGAACCTTCTTGGCGTTCATGAAGTTCTTCATGTTGTTCTTCATAGTGCCCAGATTTACCAGAATGCTTGTGAGTGGATTTCCCAGATTTCGATTTAAGTTTCTTGGAAGAAGAGGTTTTCTGGATGACTGGGTTGGATTCATTCGTACCGGCCATTTTTGTATGAATGTTGTGTAAATAAAGATGAAATGCAAGAAGTATGAAAAATAAAGAACACAATGGAAAAGATGAAAAGACTTTTCTGAGAAAATGATGCGAGTGAAAAAGATGTAGTAAAAAGTGAAAAGTGGAAAATGACTTCTATTTATAGGTAAAACTTCTGAGGATAGAATGGGCATACTCTTTCAAATTTTCACACATTGGTTAACGTGAGTTTTTAAGTTGGAACGACACACCTGATGACACGTGTTGCTTCAGAGAAGGCACAGCGTTTCATGGAGGAAGTTGAAACGTTTTCTGAAGTGATGTGTCCCTTGATCTGACACTGGCGCTCGTGATCATATTGAATTATCATCCAGCGCTAGCAAAAGAGTATTCGGAAGTGATTTTGCTTCCGGTTGGACAGACGCTCCTGGTTGCCTTGAGTAGTCATTCAGCGTCAGCACGAGAGCATCCGGAAGTAGTTTTGCTTCCGATGGTACTTACTTAAGATTTAACTTTGAGTGACTCGTTGATGTTCTCTCTTGTGCATCCACAGCGATCAAGCTTTCATAACTAAAGCCATATTTGCGTCAAGTAGAGTTTGTTTGATCTTCTTAATTTCAGGAGCAGTAGCTCTCGGAGCCCAGTATGAACAACAACTCATTCAGATTTGATACATTGCTCTGATCAGGTATGATCATGAAAATTGTTGTTCCTTCGTACCTTCTTTCCTACAAAATAGCAAATGATTTCTCTTTCCCATTTTTCAGTCTCCAAACTTGGATCTGACTGGTCAGTTTGTAGGAAGTATGTGATTCTTATGCACTTAAGAATTATTCACTATGGATATAGCATTGCGAATCAACTATGACTATATGCACATGGCTTCTGATAATGATAGTCATAGATAGCATATAGAGTATGAACATTGTGTGAAATATCTTATAAGCCATATCATGTTCATGCTTATGATGCTTAATGTAAAATCTCAATAAGTCCATCTTACATTTGCATAGGAGATTTTACTGTTGCATGCTTCAACCTTAAATAATCCCTTGCTTACCCAAGGAGATCTTTTATACTTATCCTTGGCCTGAAGCACTTTCTTAGAAGAGACAGGATTCGCAGGTTTTCTCCATGTGAGTTGAGACATCCTCTCTCTTTTGTCCTTCTCAGGATAGTTGAATGGAACTCTGTGATAGCTTATCCCTGAGACAAGGTCTTTGTTCCTTGTGGTAGCGCACTGCTTCTTATGATTGAACCAGGTAGTTGCAGTAGTGACATCACCACGAGTTCTCTTCTTTGGGACAAGAGGAACTCTTGATCTTTCCTGCACAGGTAAGGCACTAGAAGGGAGTTTTGGTACCCATTTGTACTTGGGTCCTACATAGTTAGCGCTGGACCTTACTTGTCCTTTGGGGATCCATATATATTTATTTCTCACATTTAAATTTCTCTTAAAATTGCATGTGTGAGAAATATGACCAGTTCTACCACAATAATGACAGATAATGGGATGATGTTCAGAATCAGATTTCTTATCACTATTATGGTGGTCAGTTTTCTTTTCAAAGACTCTATGTTTATTAACTTTTGAAATCTCAGGGTCTTTCGAAAAGTCTTCTTTTATGATTGGGACTTTGGACTCCTTGGTTGTAGAAGAAGGAATAAGTTCCTCAAGTTCCCTATTCCTTTTTCTTAAGCCTAGAATTTCTTTTGCAAGTTTACAGAATTCAACATGTAGCTCATTATACATATCTTGCAATTCAGAAGTTTCAAGTTTAGGTACCTCATTTTCTTCAGCTTCTGAATCTACTAGGCGGAGATCCACTCTCTCTTTGCTGATACTAGCTTCTACTACATCACCATCCAGTAGCTCATCAACGGTGGATTCACAAGGAGCACATAGTGAGCTTTGGACAGCCTTATCATCAAGAAATTGGTTAGAAGCATACATAGTATCAAGAGTGTTCCAAATATCTATAGCCCTAGAGCAATGTTTAATTTTCTGGTAATCATTGTCAGATAAACTTTTGTGCAAAATTTGCATTGCTCTAAGGTTTAAGTAAAATAAGCTTTTGTCCTCTTCTGTCCAATTTACTTTTGGTTTGAAATCAGAGTCCTTTTCAAAAACATCCCACATTTTGAAATCAGTGGATAGTATAAAACTTTTCATCCTTCCCTTCCATAAGTAAAAATCAGCATTTTCTAACACGGGTGGGATTGTATGATCAAAACCTTCAAAACACATTTTGTAACCCAAATCAGCCTAGGTCTTTGCACTTGAGATCGTTGGATCCTTTAAACAAGTGACCTGGCTCTGATACCAAATGATAAACGTGGCTGTCACCCAAGAGGGGGGGGGTGAATTGGGTGAGAGAATAAATTAAATCTTTTGATTCTTCTTTTCGAAAGACTGCTTGTGCTTGGTGATAATATTTACGAAGTAGTGATATGCACAAGTCAGTATGTTATGTGATGCAAAATAGAATGTTTGAATGTAAATTTATGCACACATAAATTTATCCTGGTTCGGTCACCCAGACCTACATCCAGTCCCCAGGCTCCACCTGAGATTTTCAATCCACTATTCTTGTTTAAACCGGGCACAAGAGAAGCCTTTACACTTTAGGTTTTACGAGCACGGGTTCACCTAACAACCCACAGGTTTTACACCGGGTTCACCTGCAAACCTTACAAATGCAAGTTTTACGGGCTAACTTGCAACCTATGGAGATTTAGACAACCTCTAAATGCTCCCCCTTACAAATTGTAAGTTTACACTATGTTCACTCTATGAACTGATTGTGCTAAACACTTAAGCTCAAAACTAACTCTCTCTAAGAGTGGATGATGTTACTCACTTAAGTACAATAAAGTTACTCTCTGAAAAATATCACAAATCTGGATCTGAGAGTAGTAGAAGATGTATAGGATGAAGAATATGATATATCAGATACTTTGCTCTGTTCTCTCTCTTTCTTCCATGTCTTCTCTTCTGAATGAATGTCTCTTTTATACTTGGCTTCATAGGCTTCGGTGGCAAGTTGAATATGAACGTTTGAATAGTGCCGTTAATCCTATGTTACCGTTGAGAAGTACATCTTCATTAATGCTTAGCAGGGTAGACTTGCTTTATCTCTGGAAAGTAGTCCTGACACCTCTGCTCTGACAAAAGCATTCTGACTTCTGAGTATGTGATGTTTACTCTTGCACTCTTGCTGACGGATGATCATCTTTCATCCGCAAGTGGTAATCTTGCTCTGCAAGTGTTAAGCTCTGAGTCCCAATGTTAAGAGTCTTTCCATCCGGAAGCTCATTTGCATCCGGAAGCGTGACCATGTTCTGCACATACTGGTTAGTCCAACATAGCAATATATATAAGAATTATACATGCTGTGGGAAGTTTGTTTGCTATGGGGAGTAGTTTACTTAGACTGTGTTCTGATTTGGTCTATGATGTATCTGGAAGCATTTTTACATCCGGAAGTAAAACTACTAGATGAAGGATCTTTGTTCACTATAACTCACTCACACTTAGTGTATTTCATCTCAACACTCAGCGCTAGTCACTAAGCTATCGGAAGCACTTTTACTTGACGTAGTGAACTCAATGACGCTCAGGGTGAAATCTATTCTATCAGTCTGCGCCAGTCAAGATCTAATAGGAAGCAACTTCACTTGATGTTGCATTTCTGCTGACGCTCGGGGTTATATCTAGTCTATCAACCTGCGCCAGTCTAAATCTAATAGGAAGCGCTTTCACTTGGGGAAGTAGACTTACTGACGCTTGGGGTAATATCTATTCTGTCGCTCTGCGCCAGTCTAATTCTAACAGGAAGCGCTTTCACTTGGGGAAGTAGACTCACTGTCGCTTGGAGTAATATCTATTCTATCGCTCTGAGCCAGTCTAAGTCTAACAGGAAGCAAACTCACTTCCGATTGAAACATAGCTTAGTCTTAAGGTTTTGTGTACCTAATTCTCATGGACTAAGTTATTTCCCAGTGATTTACTTGCTGATGCTGGGGGATGAAAACATTCATCCGCATGCGCAAGTCCTAATCTATCCGGAAGTAGATCTTCACCCGGAAGCACTCTTACTTGGGATCCTATGTTATCCTATTGCTTCCTAGGCACTTGGTCTAATCCTCTACATTTTAGTCTTCATCAAAACTTAAGATTCTAACACGATGTTCCAATTACACCCTCCAATTAAATTAAAAAGACAAATAAGCACAAAGACTATATTATGTATGATTGAAATCTTCTTCTTCAACTCAACACTCCACGTCATCTTATTCTCTCCATCTCAAACTCCTTCATCGTCTTCGTACTTCCCCCGCAAATCTCGTCGTCGAGAACCATGGTCACACACTAATTTTAGAACAAGGAAAAGAGTATTATAAATTATTAATAGTTAATAATACTCCTTTTCTTTCCTCTCTCTCTGTATTTGCGTGAGAAGAGTAGAATCAAGAAATTTTGGCTCTCTTCAATAGTGCTTGAACAGTGCCAAAGAGCTTTAGAATTGCTTAATTAACTTAACGGGGAGAGTGACACTGAGGAGAATTCTGACAATGAAGCTATGGTGGCCGCTGAGTAAAGCCGACTTGAAGGTTCACCATGTGTGCCATAATAGAGAAAGAAAACTATGTAGAAAAGGATGGAGAGAGTACTTTGCTTGTAAAAGGAGTATAAGGGTAATTTGGGTAAAACTTGACAAAAAATAGAATGTGATCTTATATTTAGGAACAGAGGGAGTATTTTTATGGGTAAAATATCAAATATGCCCCGAAAGTTTTACCCCAGGAATATATTTGCCCCTAAACAATTTTTAGGTTCAATTTCACCCCTCAAGTCTCAAATTGGATTCAGTTTCACCCATTTTAAATAATCAACCAAACTTTTACCGTTAAACGAGTATGTGGAGGTTTAATTGATGAGGTGACATCTGAGTCATCTTGTATTTTTAAATAACTGATGAAATAGGAAGCTCTGTAATTTTAGAATGCAACGAAAAAAAATAACCTTGCAGAAATGAAGCAAATCAGTTCGATTTCGATCCTGGCTTCAAACAGAGAAGATCGAGAAACAGAAATTTAATGGTGATATTATATGTTAAATAACACTTATAATATTTTAAATGAATTAAAATTTATTTTAGAAATTAATCCTTCCTTTCCTTCTGCGAGCTAATGATAATGAGATAAAGAACCATTGGAATACTCGTATCAAGAAGCACAAAAGGGATGACTTGCCTCTATATCCTCCTGAATTGTGTGTGCGAGAATCGAAAGAAAGTGAACTAGGCCGAAGCACTACTAATCCCATTTTGAAGAATGACTTCAGCTCTTCCCAACAGCTGGATTTTTTCCCTTCAAGTTCACCTTACCACACGGACTTTCGTGATTCAACGATGCCATCTTCTCTTTCATCTAAGTTGTTGAGTAATGGGTTTTATACTTTACCCAATTTCAAGAATTTTAAATGTGATGAATTTGCACAATCATTATTTGGAAATCATTCTTTCCTTAGTATCCCCCATTTCAACTTAATGCGCACTTATCATTCACTTCCAAATGGCAAATCCTTTGCTTCTCAGCCAACTATTGAGGTTGTGAAGTTGAAGTTCCCTTCATTCCAACCTTCAGAAATTGATTTGGGCATATGTGATACATCTCCTCCAAGATGATTTAGTTATCCACATATGCCCAAATCAGTTTCTGAAGGTTGGAATGAAGGGAGCTTCTGTAACAGTGATGACTAGTTTACAGAAGGCAGATCATTCTGATAACAGTGGCCTCCAAGATGATTTAGTTATCCACACCTGTCATTTGGGCAGCTCAAATTCATCTATTGTTGCCCCTGGAGAAGACCATGTAGATTGTAAATCTACATTTGGTACAACTTCAACTGAACGTCTTGTTATCAATACCAACAGAAACTCATTTGATGAACAAGAGCCTACACAGACCATAAAAGGTTAGTACCTTATACTTGTTTGACACATTCACATTTCATGCTATCTGGTTTATGCGTCCTTTACATTACCAAAAACTACTAAAACTTTTCTTTTGTCATCTAGAGTATTGGGTAGATACCAAACACACACACCCATAAAGTATTTTAATAATCCAATTTCTTGCACATGAAAGAATGTTGAAATTGTTAATGTTATATTAATGCCAATACCAATGGTAGTCTAATTTGTTGTTGTTCTTTACAACAAATTCAGTTAACGTTTTTATGAGGATAAATGTTATATTTTTGAATTTGTTATAGTACCATGTCTACGGGTTGAATTGATTTTCTAATTTTAGCCAAGTTTGTTAGATTAAACTTATATTTTCTGCAAAGATCTTAATGGAAGGAAAATATGTTTGTGAGCCTTGGTCCCCCAACAACAGCGATGAGGGCAACCCGGAGTTATCATCAGATTTAAAAGATTTAGATTCTTTAGATTGGAATAACATGTTTGACGATTTTCCATATGATTGTCTGAACCAGACCCTTTTCTTGATTTTAGTCTTTCTCCATAAGATTTAGCTCTTAGGTATCATTTTGTTTAATACTTTCTCACAATGTTTATTTAATTATTTTGTTACTATGTTTTTTCTTTAAATTCATTTCCTTAATTTCGTCATTTTAGAACATAGAATTATTAAGCTATGTACCATGCAAAAGCTCCGACCAAAAAAATGCAAAATTTGATAAAATATGTAGGTTTTCCGTAAAAACAGTATTTTCCTTTATCAAATGTATCCCTAAAATGAAGTGAACTTATGGGCCAATTAGTTTTTGATGTCAACTTGAAAATGTCGTTAGAGAATCAGTATTCATTTCAATACATGAGCTTGAAATGTGTGGCTGTCACCCAAGAGGGGGGGGTGAATTGGGTGAGGGAATAAAAACTTTAACTCTTTTCCGAAAGACTGCTTGTGCTTGGTGATGATGTTAATAAGTAATGGTATGCACAAGTCAGTATGTTTTGTGATGCAAAATAGAATGTTTAAATGTAAATATATGCACACATAAATTTATCCTGGTTCGGTCACCCAGACCTACATCCAGTCCCCAAGCTACACCTGAGATTTCCAATCCACTATTCTTGTTTAAACCGGGCACAAGAGAAGCCTTTACACTTTAGGTTTTACGAACACGGGTTCACCTAACAACCCACAGGTTTTACCACGGGCTAACCTGCAAACCTTTACAACCACAGGTTTTACAACGGGATCATCTGCAACCTTACAACCACAAGTTTTGCGGGCTAACTTGCAACCTATGGAGATTTAGAAAACCTCTAAATGCTCCCCCTTACAATTGTAAGATAACAATCCTGTTCTTCAAGCACAAGCTTTAGAACAGCCTCTATCAATTAGAGGATTTAATAATATGTTCACTCTATGAACTGATTTTGATAAACACTTAAGTACAAATGACTCTCTCTAAGAGTAGATGATGTTACTCACTTAAGTACAACTGAATGACTCTCTAAGAATGTTACATCTCTAAGATCAGAGAGTAGAAGATGAGAAGGATATTTCAGATAGTAGGCTTGAGCTTCTTCATTCTATTTCTCTTGCTTATCAAACTCATGAAGCTCTATCTTCAGAAATGAAGAATATCTCCTTTTATATCAGCCTCTGATTATCCAACCGTTGGAGAGGCAATAAGGCCGTTTGAATATAGCCGTTGGGGCCTTGTTTACGTTGTCCTCATTAATGCACAGCAGGGTTGACTTTGCTTTATCTGAAAAGGTGCTTTGACTAGTCGTTCTGTCAACACTGTTCTGACAACACTGTTCTGGCAAAAGTCGTTCTGACATCTATACACTGTACGGTCTGACTCTTGCTTGTTGTCAGATGAGGACTTCGTTCCTCAAGCATAAGTCCAGGATGCTAAGAGACTTACTATCGGAAGCTCTCTTGCTATCTGAAGTGAAGCTCGTGGACTCTAACATTCTGCTTGCTATCACATAGAGGAACTTTGTCTTCCAAGCACTTGTCCATGAATGATAAGAGCGTTTTGCTATTGGATGCTCTCTTGCTATCAGAAGCTCTCTTATGGACTCTGACTCTTGTGGGTAGTATGAGCTTTGACATCTTGAATGAATCTTCAGATTATGTTCTCCTTATCTCTCATACTCCTCATGCTTGGTAGGTAACAATGTTGTTTGAATATCTGTTAACCTCTTGTTACCGTTGGGAAGTACATCTTCTTAAACGCTCCATTAAAGCTTAGCAGGGTTGACTTGCTTTATCTCTGAAAAGTAGTCCTGACACCTCTGCTCTGACAAAAGCATTCTGACTTCTGAGTATGTGACGTTTACTCTTGTACTCTTGCTGACGAATGATCATCGTTCATCCGGAAGTGGCAATCTTGTTCTGCAAGTGTTAATCTCTGAATCCCAATGCCAAGAGTCTTTCCATCCGGAAGCTCATTTGCATCCGGAAGTGTGACTAAGTTCTGCACATACTGGTTAGTCCAACATAGCAATATATATAATCAAATATAGTAAGAACTATACATGCTGTGGGAAGCTTGTTGGCTATGGGGAGTAGTCTTACTTAGACTATGTTCTGATTTAGTGTATACTTTGAACGTTAGTCCTCTTAGTCTATGATGTATTCGGAAGCACTTCTACATCCGGAAGTGATTCCACTTGATGAAGGATTTTGCTCACTATCACTCACTCTCGCTCAGTGTCCTTCAATCCAACAGTCAGCGCTAGTTACTAAGCTATCGGAAGCACTTTCACTTGACGTGGTAAACTCACTGACGCTTAGGGTTATATCTCTTCTATCAGCCTGTGCCAGTCTAAATCCAACAGGAAGCAATTTCACTTGATGAGGCTGATTCACTGACGCTTGGGGTTATTCTATTCTATCAGTCTGCGCCAGTCAAAATCCAACAGGAAGCAATTTCACTTCCGGTTGAATCATAACTTAGTCTTAAGGTTTTGTGTACCTAATGCTCATGGACTAAGTTATTTCCCTAGTGAGTTACTCGCTGCCGCTGGGGGATGAATCATTCATCCGCGAGCGCTAGTCCTAGTCCATCCGGAAGTGATTCCGCATCCGGTTGTGATTTCGCTGTGGGATGAGTCTTTCATCCGTGAGCGCTAGTCTTAATTCATCCGGAAGTGAATCCGCATCCGGTTGTGATTTAACTTAGGATTCAGTGTTAGCAATCTAGACTGGGTTTTAACTCCGTTTGCGTCCCCTATGGGATGTGTACTCCATCCGCGAGCTCTAGTGCTAATACTTCCGGAAGTGATCTAACTCAGGATTCTAACCATGTCATCTAATCCTTCCTAAGTGTTGATTATGTTCTTTTAAGTACTGGACCATATCATACCTTAGTCACCATCAAAACTTAAGATTCTAACATTCTCCCCCTTTTTGATGATGACAAACCCATAGATGACTAGAGAACATAATTAAACTTAGATCACTCCCAGAGCTATATTTCTTTCCCCAGTTCTCTCCCCGGATATCTAGATATCTTATCTTATCTCTCAGCTCTAGACATCTCATGTCTCATCTCTAGCTAGACATCTTATATCTCATCTCATGTCTCATCTCTAGACATCTCATGTCTCATCTCTCTCCCCCTTTTGGCTTCATCAAAATTCAACAAGTGCAAGCTAGCCTTAGGGATGGGGATACTTCTATCGTTCTCCTAGGAATGGGCTTTCTACCTAATATTTCTCCCTATGTATCGTTAATAAGGATTTGTTCTAGACTATTCAATACAACGTGCGAGAATTAACAAGGGACAACAATAATGATTCATGATCCTAAATGATTGTATTCTCCCTAAACATTATGTAGGATAGCTAAACAGTGTGAGACAAAAAGAAGAAATATTGATTCAGTATTCTAAGTGAGTTTACTCTTCCTAACCATTATGCAAGATAACAGAACATGTTTTGCAAGGATTAAGTCTAGATCAAAACATACAAAAACAGTTCTCTTTTGAAGGTGAAAATTCTTTTCAAATATAAAAGACATCAAAAGTAATTTTGACCCTCTTGAAATGATTAACATGATATCAAAATAATTTTGGTGCGTTTAAAATTATGATATCAAATGAAATGATTGAATGCCAAGTGAAATTTGTGATACCATATGAAATGAAACCAAATCAAATGAAATTTGTGAGATTAAAATGCCAAAAGTAATTTCCAAACAAATTGCATCACAGCATCTCAAGAGTTTATTATCGATGACAACATGTAACTCTCTATTTTCAAGGGATCATTATCAAGTAATGTCCATCTACTTCTTTTCTATATTAAGATTAATCATCAGAAAATCAAGAAAGGAAGCATATAAGAGAGGTATGTTATCAATTACTTTCCAGCGTGTCATATAAAGGGTACAGATGTGTGAGCTAGGATGATTTTCTAAGACAGTGAATGATTTTGAATTCAATGCAGATTGAGAAAAACACCCTAAATTGACACCCTTACCAATGCCATGTATGCATCATATATAAGAGATGGTAAGGTGTAGATGTTACCACAGATGAGGAATCCTCATACTCTATTAGACTCATGAATCTGAATCATACGCAGATAAGCATGCTTCCTGACATCTTCAAGAGGTGTGCTATCTCAAGTGGAAACCCCTAGCGCAAGTGCTTTGATGATTCGCTTCGGCAAGCTGAGCTACAACCACAAGCAGACATGACTGAGCAGTCACTCTACTCTTCCCATGGTTCAATAGTTGTCCTGCTATCGAAGGCGCTGATTGTTGCGAAAGCAACCTTGCTCAAACTTGATGATTGGTCCTGCATGTGCTTGAGGAAACAAGTGTTTCCTGATGGTCAGTGAAAGAACTTAAGATTTAACATTGGAGACCATCCTCAGGGCATTCAAGTCAATCTGTGTTAATCAGCACAAGTTAATAATTTTAAGAAATCATGCTTGCTAATTGGTTTAAGAAAATATGAGCAATAATTATGTGAAAACTAATTTTGAAATTGTCTATATGTTCACATAGTTTCACTATCAAGACATGAACTTTATTTATACTCTCATAGATAAATATCAATGTGATAGTACAGAGAGTATCAAACAGGTGGCATATTTTCAGAGTTTCATAAGTAAGTATAGTTCAATAAATATGCCTCAAGGATGTTCATGTTAGATCATGAAGACATGTGAATTATTAATATAATGAAATTTTGAAAAATCTTCATCCTCACAAAAATGAAATACTGGAAATCTTCATGCTCACAGAATAGTTTGATTTTAAGACTAAATCCGGTTTACAAAGACAACCAAATTTCAGCATATGATTACGAGAATAATTTCCAAATTTTAGCTCAAGTTCTTCTAGATATGCTCAGTGTGATCTCATTGTTCTTAGGATATCAACAAGCTTGAAATTAATACAGATTATAGCATGCTTGTGATACTATGCCATGTTTTACAGATCTAGCAGAGTTTAATTCAAGGCATTTCCTAAGATTTCTAATGCATGTCAGACAAGAGAGAGACTATCCATTAAATTTCACAACAGAATGTGTAAGGGATAGAAATGCTCATGTGTATTGGCAAGAGTTTCTCAGGTTTAGTATAGTCATTCCACACATCTTGATAAGGGGCATTTTCGTTGCCATTCTCTCTTGGTTATTCTCATTGTTCAAGCTTCAATAATCTGTGTCAACATTCTTAAACCACAAACTTGAACCGAGATCATTAGTAGATTGAGAACTTCAAGATGTAATTAAGAGGGATGTATTGTTCTCGAAACCATAGCTGCTTATGCATTGAAAAACTTGATGCAAGAGATACCACATGAAATGGAAAATCAGAAGTAACTTTTGAATGCTATCATGAGGTATGGTTGTCATGTATGTTTAAAGAGGATCGGAATCTGTTTTGAAAGTTTGTATTTCAAAAAGGATCTTTCAAAAATCAAGGTGAATGCATAAACTATTTTCTTCCATGAGAGGTGCCCTTAAAAGGATTCACTAAGCATATATGAGTAAAACGATTTAGACACCATATGAAGACTCTGAAGAAGGTTTTTAGTTTTAGTGTCAAAATTCTGAAACTAGTTCTGAATCTTCTTAACAATGTCAGAAATCTTGGAACACAATGATTTAGCATGCACAAATTCAGAAGGTTTTGAAGAAAGTTCAGTTTCAAGGTGTCAGACTTCTTGAATTTGTAAAATTAGTATGCATTATATCAGAAAATGAATTTGATATGATAGGATCGTTTTTACAGAAAATAAGGTCATCACAGATAAGGGAAATCATATCAGTTTCAGAGAAATAGAAGTTGTTAAGCCCATCATGCATTTACTACCCAAGTGATTATTCAAGTAAAGAGGAAGGTAAGAATGATATCACCATAGCTCCATTCGCATCAAGCAGTAGCTCGCTTGATTTTGGTTGGCAATGCAAGGATTCTATTTTCAGAGC
The DNA here is from genome assembly GCA_029929735.1 of Mimosa pudica. NCBI lineage: Eukaryota > Viridiplantae > Streptophyta > Magnoliopsida > Fabales > Fabaceae > Mimosa > Mimosa pudica. The sequence continues at coordinate 1,866,430 of JAKELP010000022.1, read as the reverse complement.
AGCACCAAAATCTATGCGTGACGAATGCTTATCAAGACTTGACTAATTGTTCAGATGAGGTACAGTCCTGAGTCTTGCTGAGGCTAATAGGATGGATTGGAGCTGGTGCAGAGGGATGAATTCACTTGGTGATCACTACCACTGGCATCTCTGTCCTCTTGAACCCATACTTCATACACAACTCTTCAATCAGATTGGGTGCTGGCGCAGACTGAGACACAGGCTCGGCAGAGGGTATCTCCGTAGGTTGATCACTCAGCGCTATCTCAAGCTTGCCTCTGTGCTAGCAGACTGTTGGGGGCACATGAATCAGATGGCTTCCCCAAGGGCGAGCCTTCCTTCTTGGGCAATCCGCTTCATTTCAATTTCCCTTCTGAGGGCAGCAGTGACATCCTGGTCAAGTCCGAGGGATGGCTATCTTAGCCTATCTCTCTCTGATTTTGCTCAAGCTCCTTGTTCATTTTAGCCCATAACTCATCTAACTCTGATTGATTGATCTGGACAAGAATCTGTTGAAGCTCCAGGGGTTCTACTATGGCTTTTCAAATCAACAGTCTCACTAAATTCAACAGATCCTTCAAATGTTGATGCATCTCCTATTGTAATGGATCCGTGAGGGAGATAAACATTTTAACCCAAATCAGCCAAGGTCTTTACACTTGAGATCGTTGGATCCTTTAAACAAGTGACCTGCTCTGATACCAAGTGAAATGTGTGGCTGTCACCCGAGAGGGGGGGGTGAATTGGGTGAGGGAATAAAAACTTTAACTCTTTTCCGAAAGACTGCTTGTGCTTGGTGATGATGTTAATAAGTAATGGTATGCACAAGTCAGTATGTTTTGTGATGCAAAATAGAATGTTTAAATGTAAATATATGCACACATAAATTTATCCTGGTTCGGTCACCCAGACCTACATCCAGTCCCCAAGCTACACCTGAGATTTCCAATCCACTATTCTTGTTTAAACCGGGCACAAGAGAAGCCTTTACACTTTAGGTTTTACGAACACGGGTTCACCTAACAACCCACAGGTTTTACCACGGGCTAACCTGCAAACCTTTACAACCACAGGTTTTACAACGGGATCATCTGCAACCTTACAACCACAAGTTTTGCGGGCTAACTTGCAACCTATGGAGATTTAGAAAACCTCTAAATGCTCCCCCTTACAATTGTAAGATAACAATCCTGTTCTTCAAGCACAAGCTTTAGAACAGCCTCTATCAATTAGAGGATTTAATAATATGTTCACTCTATGAACTGATTTTGATAAACACTTAAGTACAAATGACTCTCTCTAAGAGTAGATGATGTTACTCACTTAAGTACAACTGAATGACTCTCTAAGAATGTTACATCTCTAAGATCAGAGAGTAGAAGATGAGAAGGATATTTCAGATAGTAGGCTTGAGCTTCTTCATTCTATTTCTCTTGCTTATCAAACTCATGAAGCTCTATCTTCAGAAATGAAGAATATCTCCTTTTATACCAGCCTCTGATTATCCAACCGTTGGAGAGGCAATAAGGCCGTTTGAATATAGCCGTTGGGGCCTTGTTTACGTTGTCCTCATTAATGCACAGCAGGGTTGACTTTGCTTTATCTGAAAAGGTGCTTTGACTAGCCGTTCTGTCAACACTGTTCTGACAACACTGTTCTGGCAAAAGTCGTTCTGACATCTATACACTGTACGGTCTGACTCTTGCTTGTTGTCAGATGAGGACTTCGTTCCTCAAGCATAAGTCCAGGATGCTAAGAGACTTACTATCGGAAGCTCTCTTGCTATCTGAAGTGAAGCTCGTGGACTCTAACATTCTGCTTGCTATCACATAGAGGAACTTTGTCTTCCAAGCACTTGTCCATGAATGATAAGAGCGTTTTGCTATTGGATGCTCTCTTGCTATCAGAAGCTCTCTTATGGACTCTGACTCTTGTGGGTAGTATGAGCTTTGACATCTTGAATGAATCTTCAGATTATGTTCTCCTTATCTCTCATACTCCTCATGCTTGGTAGGTAACAATGTTGTTTGAATATCTGTTAACCTCTTGTTACCGTTGGGAAGTACATCTTCTTAAACGCTCCATTAAAGCTTAGCAGGGTTGACTTGCTTTATCTCTGAAAAGTAGTCCTGACACCTCTGCTCTGACAAAAGCATTCTGACTTCTGAGTATGTGACGTTTACTCTTGTACTCTTGCTGACGAATGATCATCGTTCATCCGGAAGTGGCAATCTTGTTCTGCAAGTGTTAATCTCTGAATCCCAATGCCAAGAGTCTTTCCATCCGGAAGCTCATTTGCATCCGGAAGTGTGACTAAGTTCTGCACATACTGGTTAGTCCAACATAGCAATATATATAATCAAATATAGTAAGAACTATACATGCTGTGGGAAGCTTGTTGGCTATGGGGAGTAGTCTTACTTAGACTATGTTCTGATTTAGTGTATACTTTGAACGTTAGTCCTCTTAGTCTATGATGTATTCGGAAGCACTTCTACATCCGGAAGTGATTCCACTTGATGAAGGATTTTGCTCACTATCACTCACTCTCGCTCAGTGTCCTTCAATCCAACAGTCAGCGCTAGTTACTAAGCTATCGGAAGCACTTTCACTTGACGTGGTAAACTCACTGACGCTTAGGGTTATATCTCTTCTATCAGCCTGTGCCAGTCTAAATCCAACAGGAAGCAATTTCACTTGATGAGGCTGATTCACTGACGCTTGGGGTTATTCTATTCTATCAGTCTGCGCCAGTCAAAATCCAACAGGAAGCAATTTCACTTCCGGTTGAATCATAACTTAGTCTTAAGGTTTTGTGTACCTAATGCTCATGGACTAAGTTATTTCCCTAGTGAGTTACTCGCTGCCGCTGGGGGATGAATCATTCATCCGCGAGCGCTAGTCCTAGTCCATCCGGAAGTGATTCCGCATCCGGTTGTGATTTCGCTGTGGGATGAGTCTTTCATCCGTGAGCGCTAGTCTTAATTCATCTGGAAGTGAATCCGCATCCGGTTGTGATTTAACTTAGGATTCAGTGTTAGCAATCTAGACTGGGTTTTAACTCCGTTTGCGTCCCCTATGGGATGTGTACTCCATCCGCGAGCTCTAGTGCTAATACTTCCGGAAGTGATCTAACTCAGGATTCTAACCATGTCATCTAATCCTTCCTAAGTGTTGATTATGTTCTTTTAAGTACTGGACCATATCATACCTTAGTCACCATCAAAACTTAAGATTCTAACAGAGCTTAGAGACATTATTATATCTTGATTCTGCTCTTTGTGAAACTATATTTTTAGGCTATAACGTCATTGTCAAAGGCATTATGCCTGCTTGGAATGGAGGAAACGTGGGAAGTGATTGCATTTCAAGTTTTTAAGTTTTAACATTTTGCTGGGGACATTTTGGGCTTCTAACTTAATATTATTATGTCCAATTATCTCAGCTCAATAGTGCAAACATGGTTTTTCTTCAGGACGTGAATATTTTGTGATTGTTCCATAGCTTGCTTTTTCATTTTTTCCTGAAAATGTCATATGAACCTCAAATATTTCAACCATATATAGGAAAACTCCAAATTAATGAAATCTTAATACCTGTAACATATTATGTCAATCAACCTATAAGAAATGAGCACCTTTTACTTATTAACTCCTATAGCAGCTTAAACAGGGGGGAAGACGCATGACCACTAAACAAGAGCATCACATTAGTTGTTGAAAAATATTCGCCAATTTCTCTTAATATGAGAAGGGATATACTTATTAGTAGGTTCTAGTAAGAGAATATAATCACAAAAGAGAAGGTTGTTTGGTTGAACTTGTGTTTACTAATTACTCCCCCTTTTAAATATATGATGCTTTCAACTTTTTTGTGGAAGGTAAGGAAGTAAATTAGATCATTAAATTTTAACATGTTATATGTAATTAAAAAATATGTTAGTTTATAAGTAGAATACATTAGTTTTGAAGAAAATATTAACTATATATAATGTAGAGTGAATAATTTTGCATGCCTAATTTCTCCAAAATCAAAGAAATCGGAAAAACTTACATCATGTTCCTTTCTCCAGGTTCTCAAGTTCTTTTAATATAAGCCATTAGATTGAATGGATGATTGTTATAAAATGACACATGTCATTCCCATATTAAAAGAACTTGAGAACCTGGAGAAAGGAACATGACGTAAGTAAGGTCCTTAAAAAAAAACATAGTAACAAAATACATCAACTAGTGCCACATATATTGTAGCTTTAAAATGTGATAAGCTCATAATATTTAAATGATGAGCTCTACATAACGTAGTCGCTGTTTAAATGTGTAATTTTAAGCTACAATGTTATGAGCTTGTAATTGTGATAAGCTACAATGTCTAACTTCTTGTTTAAGAGCTTGTAATTGTGATAAACTACAATGCTTTTTCATACATGAGCTCCACATCAAGTAGTCGCTTTAAACACTATTACGAGTTGTATTTTGTGATAAGCTACAATGTCTAACAACTTCTTAGAGCGCTTTTTCATACATGCGGACTCCTTGTAATTTAAATGATGATTTAATCATTTTATTTAATTAGTATTTAATTTTAAAACATTATTTAAATTTGTTAAGTAGTTTATATTTTGTTAAATAAAACATTGTTATCGAAAAAGGACAAAATATGTACTTTTCAAAGTAAAATGGCCAAAGAAGACGTAATGCAAAGCTAAAGGGCCAAAATTATATTTTAGCGCATCTGAATTAAGCCAGATTAGCTTTTTACATATATACTATTCTTAATAACAGGCGAAGAGATGCATCATCGCATGATCATAAAATAATTGCAAATGATTTTACCTACAACTGTTAAATAAGTTAAAATAACAAACTTGTGCAAAACAATTTCACAAAATTGATCATGATTACTCATGCAAAACCAATTGGAAGATTTCTTCTATTAATTTTACCTACAAGGTGGTCCAATTTTAGAACCACCAACTCCATCTCCATCTTTTTTCTAATTTCCTATACGTCATCATGCAGCAACTAGTATATCTGGATCAAAACCCATCATCTGGAACTTCCAGTTTTGACTTGCTTTTGCTTTTTTTCTTGGAGTTGGACTTGCTCACCCCATCTCTTGTAATCTTCTCACTGGGACTATCTTCTCTCACTTTCTTGTGATTTTTGCTCTTCTTGGACTTCTTTTTGCTATCTTTTGTGTCCATAGTGGTTTCTTTGCTTTCAGATTTCTTTCTTTTCAAAGGCAATGAATCCAATTCTACACCAAGCATATCATCCTTAGCCTGCTGCTTTTCGTTTGTGAGCTGCTTCTCTATTTTACACAACATGAAACAAACATTAGAGGTAGCTTATCAATGTCAATAAAAATGGGCAGAGGAATCATGCTTCAATATATAATTATATAATACTACAAAAATAATTAAAATATACTATTGAATAAAAAACCAGGGCTTCCACCATGCATGTCCTATGAATCTTACACAACCCATATTGTTGAGGATCTTCCAAAAAGCAATCTTGTATGAATCCCTGACAAAAATGGGTATCCTAAATGCAAAATCAACAGTGGCCCACACCACAAGCACCCCGTGCTTAGGGCTCATCTTGCCAATCAAATGATCTAAGCCACACTATTCATAATAAAGCAATTCCTTCCTTATTTCTGGCTTAAGTACTAAAATTAATGCCCACCTCATTCTTCAATTTCAGTTCACATTACAGGTAAAATGAAAGCTGGCATCAAGAACAAGATTAACAATTAGAGATGGGAATCATGAATCTCTATTTACCGAATTGTAAATCAAAAGATTCATGATCAATTATTAATGATGGAAGTAATGTATTTTCGCATAAGAGAACACCAGAACTCCAGAAGTTTGTAGATATTAGGATATAAGGCAAATAACACATCATAAGGCTAAAATTTGAATAAACATAAAAACACATCAAGATTCAAGTTATATAGCAAATAGATACCAATGATTACAGTGTCTATATACCTCTCAATCTATAAAAAAGGATGAAGGTAACAGATAGTGTAAATCGCAAGGGCAAAAGGTGCACCCAGTAGCATGGTAATATCTAAAAGATGCACCTAGTAGCATGGTAATTTTAAGGGTGCAAATTTGTTGTAATTTAAATGCGACACTCAACATGGTAATTTGTAAAAGGAACATCTAGTAGTATGGGAAAACTTAACTTCAATGGAAGAAAAAACAAATTTTCCCCATTTTAACTTACAAGTGTCAAATTTGCACCCTCAAAATTACCATGCTACTAAGTGCATCTTTTAGAAATTACCATGTTATTGGGTGCAACTTTGCCCAAATTGCAATGTGTATCTGACACCATAATAACACCTTGGGTTCATAAATACTTGCCATAAATTGAAAAGGGGTACAAATTTTTCAGTTAAAATGATTTAATAGAAATTCAATTGAAGAGCTGGCAAACATGCCTCTTCCACATATATGATTGTTGACTGTCCTGCGCACAGGAGGAAGAGTTTAATGGTTCTAGCCTCAAAATTTTGACATAGGCTTAGATTTGAAAGCACGAACAACAATAAAAATCCCAAATACATGATCATGAACAGCCCCACCGTTTACATAGCACGATTTAAATCCTCAGTGATATGCACTTTATATTTTCTTTTTTGTTTAAAAGCGTGGGAAATTATGAAAATAATATTGTTAATATTGTTATTTTCTATTTTGTATTTGTTAAACATTTGTAATATATCTTAGTCATAATTGTAATTATATTATTCAGAAATACTTATTGTAGAATAATATGACGTTATTACAGAACCATATTAGGTAAACGTATATTTGGTAAACGTGTATGAGAAGTTTATTATCTTACAGGAAGCTTTTGTATTATAAATATGATATCATATCTATGAAATATTAATCGGACTATTCAATCATGTTTGTTTACACACAAAGTATATTTGAAAAACAAACATTATCTTATTTATTGTTTATTAGGTTCTATTATGAAAAGGATTGCTACAAATAACAAAATTTATTATGGTTTATATGATACAATTGACTCTTGATTTAATATCAATAAAATTGACATTTGTGTCCTGCAAATTAATTCTCCCCCACCTTTCTTTCAACTCTAGGCACCAAGAACCTTTATGTTCCTTGATCATAAAAAGATTTTGAAATACAATATTAAGAAACAAAAGAAAAAGAAAGAGTAACAGACAAACCTTCGCAGATGAAGTTACAGTCAAAAACAGCTTGCATAAGATGTTGCTTCAGGAAGACCTGCGCAATGAAAAACTTTTCAATATGATAAGTTCATAATTTCTTGAAATGTTTTCTAATTTATCAGACATATCAATAAATTCTGCAAAGAGTTTGATCTATCGCTAAACAAGCTACCTGGCCCAACAACTGAGTTAAGAAATGATGCTCTTCAAAAATTAACATACAACAGGTAGCTTCATAATCAGTCTTGAAATCACCAGGCTATCGGAAAATAATCTATCATATTTATTGATTACTAATACTAATGTCACAATTATTCATAATCAGATCTGTAATTAATTAATTCTAATGAGGAATATAGCCTATATAGATGGACTCTCGGGTAAATATATAATCTAAACGAGATTCTGGGTTTTAGCTAATACTCCCTCCGGTCCTTATTATAAGTCGCCAACCGTCTCTAAATTTTGGTCCTTAATATAAGTCACCAACTAACATTAACTAACTCATTTATTGAAGTTTTCCCAATATACCCTTTTCATTGGAAAATGAACATTGGAAGATGAGAAGAGAGAGAAGATGAAAAAGTCACTTGTAAACTCATATAAATGAAAGAGGTAGTGGGTCATAGTAATAAAGGTGAGAGGGGCAAACATGGAAAAGACAAAAAAAATAAGACCAATTTAATGATGCAACTTCCATATAACCTCCATTCCTTGATATGTACAATTTGGGCGGTTGGTGACTTATAAATAGGACCGGAGGGAGTAGGTTTTTAATATGGATACAGTATCAACCTCAATCTTAATTCCCAGAATATATTCATCCTTTCACTCCAAAAAAAAAATCAAAATGAGTTTCATTCTGTGAATGTTTTCCAAGGATTTTGCATTACATCTTAGAACTTCAGAACACAAGACTGGGTTTCAATGTGTAGTATGTGCTAAGTTCCAAATCCATATGATTTCTTCAAACATCAGTGCATGATGTGAAAAAAATTAGATGCATTATTGCAGGGAAAAAAAAAATAATGAAATAATAATTTTCCATAAAAGAGATACACAAGCCTACATTCTCCATATCAGAAAATAAAGGAACACTTCACAAATTTTCGGTAAAATAATATATTATAAAGAGAGAACAGTTATCTTCCCTCATTTATATATAGACTCAAGCAACTCAATTAAGGTCAGAATATCATCTACTTCTTTTACTTTGTAATGGCATTTATAGCCCTAAACGTTTTTACTTATGAAATACCAAGTCATGGTCAACACCATAATGATAAAAAAGAAAAAGGATACAACACATACCGCAGAAAGTAGCTGCCTGGTTTTGGTATCCCAAATGCGAAGATAAGCATCCAGTCCTAGGAGCATGTCATGATATGAGCTTAAAGTGAAGAATATGGAGATCTATAACTCCTAAAACAATAGTACAAAATCTGAAATGTTCTAATGAGACTAAAAACTTTTAGAGCCAATAAACTACAGGCCTGTAATTTCCAATTAATTATAAGCTTTCAAAGCAATAATATAGAAAAAATGGAAACAAAAAATAATGAATAATACTCCTTCGGCCCTTATATATACGGTTCATTTTTTTCAAATGGTTTGATGACCCTTTTCCGTTTTTGTCATTGCATTGATCTCTCCCACATATTCTCTTTCATTATAACTAAAAAGTGATTTGGATGTTAAATTGGGAGATAAAAAATCCCTTAAGTGACGGAGTTTAAATATTTGGGATCAATTATACCACAAGATGGTGAGACTGATGACAAAGTCAATCTGGGTGGTGTAAGTGGAGAAAAACTACTGAGATTCTTTGTAACAAGAGAGTATCACATGACATAAAATGAAAGTTTTACCATACTACTATAAGACCAACAATATTATATGGGAGAAAATGTTCGGTTGTGAAGGGACATGAGCATAAAATTGGGGTATCTGAAATGAGGATGTTTAGATAGATGTGTGGTCATATAAGAAAGGATAAGATTAGGAATGAACATATACGAGAGTTAGGAGTGGCTCCCATTACTAAGAAATTGGTGGAAAATCATTTGAGGTGGTTTAAACATATTCAAAAAAGGCCTATAGATGCACAATGAGGAGGAAAGACCAAACAACTTGGAGTTCAATTAAAAGAGGGAGAGGGAGATCAAAGCAAACACTAGATGAACTTATAGATCGAGATATATTGGTGAATGATATATTCCAAGAGTTGGTTAATGATAGAGTATAATGTCGTCGTATGATTCATGTAGCCGACCCCACGTAGGGAGATAAGGCTTGTTGATGATTATCCTTCATTTTATTTTTCACAATTACTCTCTCTTTTACAAATTCATAAACAAAGGCACTTTTGGAAAAAGGAGTATATTTCCTAGACATTTATTGTTTCCAACTAACTTTAACTTGATTTTAGACAAATGCATTTTGGTTAAAATAATCTTGTATTTAGGGACGGGAGGAGTAGATCAAATGGTACGACCAACGTCAAAAAATTATAATTTTCTGTGCAATAAGATATAAGGCTGCATATAGCACACTAAAAAAACAGCAACATATAAATAAAAGGGCCGACCAGACTCTAACAATTTACCTACCATGAAGGTTAAAAAGAAAAGAAAGCTCACTCACCACATGAAGCTATGATTGGGAGCTCAGGGTGCCTGACTATTGATCTGATACTTCCAGAACATTTGCCAGTGAAACATCCTAGCAACTTTCCTATAACGAATTGTGCATCAATTATGCATCCTAGACATTTATTGTTTCCAACTAGATACCTAAAGCCATGCACATACCTGTACGCATATCAACAGATGCAAGGTCGCCAGATCCGTTCCCTACATAGATTGAATAACCATCTATATCCTCAGCCACTGCTTTAATTGGTGTCTCACGAAAATCAAATGAAATAACTGGCCTTCGCTGAGCAGAGATGTCATATAGATGAACCTGGTTGAAAGTTATATGCAAAAAAGTAATTGGATGCATTCAGAATCAAGTGCCTTCGCAAGGGAGTAAAACAGTAGAACTGGGGACTTCTTTATATTCTTAAATAGTAATGTGTGTGTGTGTGTGTGTGTGTGTGTGTATGAGAGAGAGTTAAGCATATAAATGAAATGATATTAGTAACTAAATTGTCAACAATTTCTGTGACTTCAGGGGGATGGCCCCCAATGGTAGTGTATCTGAATCTTTGATAAAATAAAAGCAACAAGGTGTAACAGAAAATAAACAAAAATTTGTTCGTTTGGTTTCCTTATGTTAAATTTCAACAAGAGGGTTCTGTCAAATCAATGGATCCTCAAGCATTATGGCTCGCTATAGTTGGCTAAAGTCCTCTTTCTGGCTCTCGAAAAAAGAAAAAGAAAAGAAAACGAAACCATTTCAATTTTCTCCAAAGACATCAAGTACTGATTTTATCTGGTAGGAAATTACTTTATTCAAGTGATTTCACAATGTGCCCGTTAATTTTCTTTCCTAGTGTTTTTTTTACAATATCTCTTCCATGAAATGGCTACCAAGCATCAATAGCATCTATAACACCAAAGTTGAGGGCCTTACCATTCACCAATACACCTATGAAAAAAATTGAAATATAGTGGTTCTTAAATAATACTCCCTCCGTTCCTAAATATAAGAGCACTTTGACTTTTTTGGAGAATCCTAAGAAAGCAAAATGAACAATTTAATCATAACATATTTTAAATATTATTAGATCATATGTAAGTTCATAAGTCAAATAAACTAGTTTAGTGAAAAAATTTGGGAAAATCAATTTTTAATTACCATATTTTGCTTTCTTAGGATTCTCCAAAAAAGTCAAAGTGCTCTTATATTTAGGAACGGAGGGAGTATGATAATATATAACTTGTCATAGTAAAAATATCATCTATAATTCCCTCAGTTTCCACAGTATATGCAAATTATAGCCTTCCTCAAGAGTCTTTAATAAAACTAAATACAAGGGTATAAACATCATTGGCAAGGAAGCTTCCCTAAGTATTACTTCTCATTCCAAATACATTTTATTAATATTTCAAATTTCCAAAGGAGTTTCTGCTAAAAATTACCTGATGGCTGTTGGTTCCAGCAACAAATTTACGATTATCATGTTTGCTTAGAAATGTAGAACATGTATTCCAGGTGGGGGTAAAAATACCAAGGCTGTTCTTAGGAGGCTGCACAGGGTAATAATATTCATGTAAAAAACCAAAAATATGATAAAGTAAGAGATAATAATCAAAATATGGGTGGGAAAGAAAAGCAATTATCAGAAAAAAAGAAATTATTGTGCACTCACAGGTTTGGCATTCCATATCTTCTTGGATTTGTCAAGATCCCAAAAATTAACTTCAACGCCCTTCCTAAGAGATGGATATAAGAAATAGTTAGAATACTCCAACTCAGAAATCTAAAACAAGATGGCAGATTGGGCTAGGACTAGGATAGTGCCTAACTCTAATAAGGTCTCACGCTATATAATGAGATCAATTCTAATTGTACAACTCACTGTTTGACATAATGAATAGTAGCTCTGAGTAATCTCAGCCTTTCTCTTCTCCTGTGGTGTGTCATCCAACTCAAAATACTAGTCACACTTCAAGATCCATCCAAGAATATCATTCCTCTAAAATCTTGAAAAACCAAGCATGGTGAATGGGTAGGGAGTTGATAATCTTGAGGATTCGGACCACGTCTACAATGACCATTGCCCCATCCACGATTATTAGAATCCAAATCAGTCAAGAGAATCTCCTTTCTAGCAGAAAGAGTCCAAAATTCCCCTGGCGAATTCCGTAATCCAGAAACTCCGTCTCCAGAAATCGTAGCCTGGCTTATTTTTCTACTTCCATATCAAGTGCGGCAAAATGTGGTCCGTTTCTAGGCATTAGGACTAAGGAGTGATTGCTCTGAGACCAAGTTAATTGTTGAAAGAGAAGGAAGAGAGAAGATAGAAGAGAAGGTAGAATAAAAGAACTAGCGAGACTAGAAGAGAAAAGCAGAGATCTAACTGAGCCATTATTCATTATGTCCAACCGTGGGTTGAAAAATTGGGATAGATCTCAGTATATAGTGTGTAACCTTATTAGAGTTAGGCACTAACTAACCCCTAGCCCAACTAATCTTAACAAACTAAAATAGTTACAATCACATTACAACATCTCAACCACTTTTTCAGGTTGGCTTTAAGTTTGTATCATGTCATGAACTTTCTATTCATATATTTGTTCTTTTGAACCCTTAGGGGTCGTTTGGTTCGCTGGAAGAGGTTTTGATGGAAGTGGAAGTGGAAGTGGAGGTGGAGGTAGGAGTGGAAGTGGAGGTGGAAGTGAGTTTTTAATGTGTCTTTGGTATGTAGTAAGTGTGGAGAGAAGTGAAGTACTTTTTTATATTTATATATATAAGTAAAATGTAAAACTACTAAAATACCCCTCCAAAAAAACAAGAAACTGAACCCAAATCCACCACCTGCATCCACCAAACTCATTGCAAGCACGGCAAGTCTGCAACACACAATAGATCCAAAGTTCAACCACCCCCACTATACTATGTTTCCATTCAAAGCTCAACCATGGCTGCACCTCGAAGTCAAAAACATTATTATTATTATCATCATTAGAGTGATTGATAAATTGAAGTTTAAATCTTTTGGAGCAGAAAGAAAGCATTTTGAACTGAGATCCGAAGTTTCAGTGCGTCCCCACTCAGATTTTGCCGGGTGAGCCACCGTCCTCACCGTGTGAGCCGCCGTCTCACTCAGATCTGAAGTTCTGGTGCGTCCCCACTCAGATCCGGAGCATCTTCGCCGGCGTTGTCATCGTCGGTGCATCGCCGGTGCCGGTGCGTCTTCGCCGGCATTTTCCTCGCCGGTGCCGGTGCTTCACCGGAATGGAATGAGAGGGAGGATGTTGAGGATGTTGAGTGGGAGGAGAGAGAGAGGTTAATGAAGCTTAGAATATGAAGGGCAAAGTTGTCAATTGAATAAAAATATGAGGGTATAATGGTCTTAAAGTTTCACTTCCATGGAGCTCATCTCACTTCCATAGGTTTAGGAAGAGAACCCACTTCCACCATTTTTGATGGAAGTGGAAGTAGAAATGGAAGCCACTTCATGCAAACCAAAGACAAAAATGTTGGGTTCCACTTCCACTTCCACTTCCCACCCCTCAATTCCATCCAACCAAATGACCCCTTACATTTCGTGGGCTATTTATTCTCTAGTAGCCATATTAAAGAAAAATTAATGATATTGTTTTTGCTTCTTGAAATTCAAAGATAATTATGATAGCAAATTGCATGTATTTTTATGATTAATATGTTATGAAATTTATGTGACCACAAAATATCAAAATGTTCTATTTGGTCTGTTAAACTTGATAACAACATTAGCACAAACACACAGTAGCCATTCCACAGGCAGCATAAAGAATTCTATCTGAATTATTAATATGATGTATTTAAGTACTTTCAATCTAATTAATATTTGTTTCTATATAGAGTTCAACGAAGATTACCTTTTAAGAGGAAATTACTGAACTTTTTCATTATAAAAAATACTAAATACTAAACTTTTTTACTGCAATGTATTAACAAGTATATAGAGATTCGTCAAGAACGACTTAAGAATATGAATGTGCAAAATATTAAGGTAGTAAGCCAGGATTTTCATACAGAAGTTCATGGCCTAGCATCCACCGCTGTAAAAGATAATTGTTCAAACACATATATGATTATCTTGTAATGGATATTATAAGGACTATCAATCACCAATTAGTTTAGAACACTTTTACCATTCCCTTTAGATCCCACATTTAGCAATATCAAGGGAATCTTTTATTTTGTTCCCTTAGTTTCTACTCTTTAAAACCTTCATTATAAAAGTTCATCGAAGCAATTATTTTAACAGTTTGATGCTGGTTTGGTTCAGTTAATTTTTACAGCTCATACATATGTGAAACTTGTGTCAATTTAAATGACTCACCCTCCAAATAAAGCAAACTCCTCACTTCCATCCACCTTGCAACATGAGATGTTACCGCTAGAACATACACTCCATGTTGAGGAATTAAGAGGAGCAGATTTTGAAGATGAATTGGTCACATCAAATGACTTTACATTTACGTTTCCCTTGGTTGTGCAGGTAAGTAAAGTACATGACCTAAAAGCAGGAAATAAATATGAATTACTACTTTTAAAGCTGTGGAAAAAGAGATATTCAGCTAGGACACACACATACATAAGAGCATTGCAGGCAATTAAAATATATAAATCGTGTAGCATGAGAAAACAACCAATGTACCAATAATATAAACGCCAACAAACATTTTGACTTACAGAACATGGAGATAATGAGTTAGTGTGTCAAAACCATGAAAAAAATGCAAAGGGAATAAAGGAACACAAATTCAGTTTGACAACATTCAACAAATTTGAAGAGTTAAGTGACAGTGGGATATATACTACCTGGAAGCTAACTCAAGGTTTTGCTTTGAAAATACATGCAATCCAACAATAGCATTTTCTTCAGAACACATATCTGTATCATTGAACTTTACTATTCCAGCCTGAAGATTTACCGGGTTCAGAACCTCAACCTAAAGTAGACACGTAGATCAAAGACCTTAAGAATCTCACAGTATATACTCAACATTCAATGATATTATTCATCCACTCGTAAATATAAAAGCTAGCTAACTTTTTCTTTTGAGAGACTAATGAAGCGTAACCAGCCGCTTAATCATAAGTGTATTCTATGTAGTATTAGATTATATGTTAAATTACAAAATAGATAAACTAGTATTGATAAAAAAATTGAAGAAAACCAATTTATACCTATCTCAAGATTTTCCTAAAAAAGGCGACTACATCCTATACTTATATGGGACAACTGTACACATGTATTAATGAAAGTTATTACAGCTGTTGAGAGCAATCATTTATAGCTCCTTAGAACTTCTTTAAAATTAAATCTCCTATTTAGGACCTAGGTGTGATCATCCCTATTTATATTTAGGAAGGGAAGAAGTAAAAAGGTGCTTCCTCCCATCCTCAATATAACACCTAGTTGACTTTTCTGAAAATCCTAAAAATGTAAGAAAGGGTCAACACAGTTCTAGTCCCCACAGTGCTGGGATACTAAGCAGTCTAACCTATGCCTTTTGCAAAGTGACTGATTCGAACCCACGGTCTCATACCCCATGGCAAGCGAACTTACCATTAAGCCAAGTCGGCCCTTCTAAAAAAGTAAAACAAGTCAATTTTTATTTGACCTACAAACTAATGGATAATTTAAAAATATATCAAATATGTCACAATTTAATACACATTTTGCAATCTTAATCTTTCCAAAAAAGAAAAAATCAACTAGTTCTTATAACCTGAGGGGCGTAAAAAGTAACATACCAGACCATTTTTCCTGGCTAGAGCTAAAAGCTGCAATGCAATGCATGTAAAAAAAAAAAGAAAATAATTAGACAAGAGTGACAATTCATATTTGTGATTAGTTTGATTCAAAGATGATATGAAAGTATGTATACATACGGGATGATAGTTACGGTGAGTGATGGAAGCGGCAGAAACAGAATTGGAGGAGTCAGGGTCACCCCATCGCTCAACAACACGTGCGACTCCAGCAGGCTGATCACGTGCTTCAACAACTAACACAACACAAGAAAGGAAATCAACAATACAGTGATGTGATGATGAGTGAATGAATGAATTAGAGAAGAAGAAGAAGAAGAAGAAGAAGAAGAAGAGTACCTTTGATTGGACCGAGGGCGTCGAAGGTGAAAGCCCTAAAGGGAGGGCAACCAGGGGAATCAATGGTGCTTGTACGCGGCATGGTGGAACCAAATATGCACTCTACTCTCTACTCGCTAGGGTTTGTTGAGGAAGGATTAATTAATTAATTATTTCGTGACAGATTCTTATTTTTGATTTTGTGAACGAAGAAGAGAAATCGAGGCGGAAAGAGACGCGGAGAGAGAAGGACGAAGAGAAAGTGAGGACAGAGACTGAGAGAGAGAGAGAGAGAGAGAGAGAGAGAGAGAGAGAGAGAGAGAGAGGATGAAAGTAGAGGAAGGAGAGAGGCTTTGTTGAACTGAAAAGAAGGAGAAGCTTACTACTCAGGAGGAGGAGGAGAAACTTGGCAACACACTTTTCAGTTCGCCGGCGGCTAGGGTATTAGGCATGTAATGTAGCATATGTGTAGTATTACTAATACTAATATTATTAAATTAATAATAATAATAATTATTAGTAATTAATAATTAAACATACAAAAGTCTGGCCAGAAAACCTTTGTATGTTTAATTATTAATTACTAATAATAATAATTATTATTATTAATTTAATAATATTAGTATTAAGTCTGGCCAGAAAACCTTTGAAAGTTTTCTGGACGGACTTTTGAGAAATAAGTTTGACCTTTCTAGGGAATTTTTTTTTAAATTGGTCTGAACCTTGTCTATTTAATAAAAAGGTCAAGTTGTAGGCTTCCTTGTACGGTGGCCAATTTCTACCCTTATATGTGACCTACATGTAGAAAAGAATTTTTAATTTAAAGTACATTGTAAATCTCAATAGTGAATTTTTAGGGTGCTTGGTTAAATTGAAAATTTCATATCAGATAATAATCTAAAGAAATTTTTGTGTGAGTCTCTATACTAGGGTTGTACAAAAGCTCGGCAGATTGATTGGTTTGTCATGACCCTACCTGTTCCTATGTAAAAAATGATCCGTCACAATGTAGCCCAAGATCAACCCTATTAAGACATGACTGACCTGATAATCAAATAAGACAGCACCAGGACATATACTTCATGACCAATAGGGTGGCCAGATTTGATTATTTATTAATATTTTAATTAAAAAGATAATTTATTGTTTGTTTAATATACAAGAGTCAAGACACAAATTCACAAGGTAAAAAAAAAGATACAAATCAACACTTTCATACATATTTGGGGGCAAAGCTATATCATTCATTTTGTTAGACTTGTTGACTTAAGAAAAATCACCTCTGTATTATCAATTTTAGTATCTTGATTAACTACTTTTGTCGTTTGGATTAAATGAAAAGATTTTCCTTGATTTTGTTGTCTATTCTTTGATTTTTTTTTTGTTTTGGCAATGCGGGTTCGTGGGAAAATGTGAGTTTATTGTTGAATGATGACAAGGTAATTTTTTTTTGGTCAGAAATGACAAGGTAATGAAAAACATCAATTCAGATGTTTATACCTTTTATTGCTTGTTCATAAGTGTATGCAGATGTGAATGTATATGTTTATAATAAGGAAAAAACTTATATCAAGTTGTTTATATCAAGTTTGTCAAGTTCACCTATAAGATATTGTCACCTGTTCATTTTTTCCACGTTAACAAGGAGGTGTTTGTTGTTTTACAAATCTCAAAACATAAAAGATCCAGAAAAAGGAAATAATTAAATAAGGTAAAAAAAGGAAATAATCAAATAAGATAAAAAAGAAAAAAAAGGAAAAAGTGATGAACTGATGGTGATGGGTGATTAATGCGACCCTCTCTCTCTCTCTGCCTTCATTGCTCCACCATCTCATTCACAGAGACAATGATGGGTGAGGGATGGATTTTGGATTCGGTGCATGAGGAAGAGAGAGGAGGAAGAAAAATGTAGGAGGGAGTGATAATGGAAAGACAGAAAGGGTTTATGGTTGAGGAAACTGTGAGGGGAGCGGTTACGGAGGTTGAGAGGTGGCCATAGTGGAATGAGTGGTGGAAATTATGAGGTTTTAGTGAAGCTGAGAGAGAAGAGAAGAAGATACCATATTTGGTTTATGGAGAATGAAGAAGATGAGTGGGCTAATGTGGATGAAGGGCCAATTCCGATTCTGAGAAGCCGATGTCGATTCCTATTTTGTTATTCTTGGTTGTGGAAAACGTAGGTTTCATAATTTTTTTCTTTATTATTTGGTTTTTGGATTGAGTACTGTGAGACAACAAACACCTCCTTGTTGACATGGAAAAACTGAATAAGTGGCAATATCTTATAGGTGAATTGGACAAACTTGATATAAGTTTTGTCCTTATAATAAATGGCCAGTTTCATAATATCTTTTCCTTTTCCCTCCAAGAAAATATAACAACAGCTTTTCCATTTGAGATGTGAATGCAGATGATTAGAATATGTTAGTCATGACTAGCATGGTCTGTAAAAACCCTAATTTTTTTTTAAAAAATGCAAGTAAATAACTGAAAAGATAAATAGAATAACTTGAGAAATAACTAGTAATTTTATTCATGACATAACATAACTTTTTATAACATAAAGGAATGTAAACATAAACTACACCTTTTGTAGAGGTTTTATTTGTTTCTCCTAACTAGCAATAAACCCGCGCGTTGCGCGGGAGCAATATTTTTATTAACTTGAACCTAATCTTTCTCCTTTTTGATAAAGAACTTAATTAATCTTTCTCTGAATGAATGAAAGACACATTAGAAATAAATGAAAGAGACAAATAATTGTAGAGTAGTTATTGTTTAAATAAAGATAGAAGGTATTTTATCTGTGCTTTCTTTCAAAAAAAAAAATTGGATGGGTAACAACTAACACATGCTTCCAAGGTCCCATTAAATAAATGAATGACACATTCATAAGTCAAGAGCATTAGGTCAAGGCAATCATCTATTCTTTTAATAACTCAACATTAGAGATCCAAGATCAACATCAAAATTTGTTGCATTACTAAATGAAGCGACTTTTGGAATACATGGAAGCATAAAAAGTGAAAAAAAAATTAATATAAGCAAGGGATTACTCTTTAATGCAAACAATGGGTTTCCCGTGCTTCGCGCGGTTAATTTAAATAAACAAAGGACACATTCATTAATGTAGAGTAGTAACTAAAATAAACCAATAGTTTTAGTGCACGATCAAACATAGTTTAGGTAATTCATAGTTAAGTTAACGTGTCATCCAATCAAAAATTGTAAAAAACATTTTGGTAACTATAACCGAAATCTTTATAAAAAGAGAGCAATTTTTATAAAAGAATGAAATTCAAAGTAAATTTGGAAGGTGAGGGTGATTCCAAACACCCAATTGATGTCATTTATGTACCTCTCTCTTATATTTTGATCACTTATTCAAAAAAAAGTATAAGAAATAAAAAAAATCAAGTCCATTATTTTGTTTTTAAATTCATTTTAATCATTAATTGAGTGAAAACTCTTGTGCAGATATCTTTACTATTTGTTCTCTGCATCTATCTTCACAAATCACAAAACATCTATTTGAACATTTCAACTAATTTGAAGTTTCCAAAATAATGTGTCATAAAAAGAGGCCTGCACATTCCCTCCATCCAATGTAATTTTGTAAGAAATTAATTGATTTAAGAGTTCTCACTAATAAATTTAGTAATGGATTTTTTACATTCTTTGCTTTTTCACTAAACTAACAATTAAAGTAAATTTATAAAAAAACAATTAAAGTAAATTAATTTAACATCCTTAATTTATTTAAAAAGTATTTACAATTAAGACTAGAGAAAGTATATCTTATGTAACATATCACATGTACTTACAATTTTACATTCTTAGTTTTACCTATATTGCAACCATTTTTTATTCCATTTTGACCCATCAATCTATCCCCAATAGGATAGATTATAATTTTTTTGAGAGAAAATGTAGGCCGACATCAATATTAAACCTATTTTTTTGACATATCATTTCTTTTGATATTACTCATTCTTTTAGGTATTCATTTATTATATTTAACAATTCTTTAGTTAAAAGGGGTATTTTTTTTTATCAGATCAAACAGATGTACTTGAGTGAAACCACTTCAGTGAATATCTTGAATATTTATTGTCTTTGATAATAGAGTAAAATTTTGTCTTTAATGCCATAATTGGTTATTAATTTATACAATTAATGCATTGTTATAAGCATATATATAACGCAACACATTTCCAGTTCCCACCAGTAAATTTAATCTCTCCTAGACTTTGAAATGAGTAGTTGGCCTAGGAACACAAACTCTTTCCATTAGTGAATACTTATTGGAGGCTATTATAAATTCATTTTATTAACGAATCTTTATATATTTTAATGATATAAAAATTTATTAGATAAGATCTGTAAGAAGCCATCCATGAGTTCAAAACTTCAGTTCTATGGGTTTTGGCAAATTAAGAAAAAAAAAATTAAAGGCTTCAACTTTATCTATTTCTTTAAGCCTTTTTAGTTTATATTTTACCATTTATTTAAGCCTTCTACTTCTCTGGTGTCTGACTGGGTGAAATCAGTTTCAAAAACCTGATACAGAAAAAAAAAATTGAATCAGACGATTATGGTTTTGTTTTATGGACAACATAGACACTACACATACCTTCACACGTAGAAATGTGTCATCACAGATTGATCATCAATTGTTAACAGCACGCGAGCAAGCTGAATGGCACAAAAATGTACAAGACGTCAAATATAAGAAAAGAACATGTGGATTCATGCATTAAAATGTAAGATCTTAGAAGAGGAACTATGAACCTTGATTCATCCATGACAGGGTACAAGTGGCGATGGCTTATGGCAAGGCAGAACTGGTTATTGTTTTTCTTTATAGACTACACCTTTTATAGGCAGCTAAATGCTCCACGGGAGGAGGGAAACTCAAAATTGAAAAAAAGAAAGGGAAGTTAGTGGGCGAGAAACTTTTTGAAGAATGATGGATTGATAGAAGTTAGTATAATATAGGAAAGCTATGCTATATAGAACGGCTTAGGGCTGCTTAGAGGACACCTCATCAGTTGACAAGCTTGGGGAACAATGATCTTTTAAAATGTGGGAGAGAAAGAAGGGATTCATATCATACACTAAAACACCCCCTACAGCAAGCTATGAAAGGAAGGCGCAGAAGCTAAAGAACAGGAAAAACATAGCTTGGGGAACGACATTTATATTTTATTATATGACTAGACTGCAGAAAAACACTATTCATATGAGGTGCTCGTAGTCTCGGTTCCTATGGTAATCTCGGATGCGACGGTGCTAGAACTATCGGAGGAGGAGGATGAAGGTTCCATTGCATTTAAGTTTGCTACATGATTATTATAAATATCATATAGGTCAGCATCTATTGCTTCTAGAGGGGGCTGTGGCAGGGGAAAGTCTAGTACGTTACTAAATACTTGAACATGACTGGAAAAGCTCCCATCCAGTACCACTCAAAAAATTATCTTTATTTTTAGCGATGGGCATCTGAAACATTACGAAATATGAGTACAACTAAATTTTGAACAAATAATGTTTCAACTGCTTAATTAAATTAAGCAGAAAAATATGTGTTTACTCCCAAAAATGAACTTTTATGAACAATTGCAAATGGAATATAAATTAAGGAATTCATCCTTAACATGAAAATAACTAGGGCATCCCCTAGTGTGGATCCACAATTATCATATCACACAACTCAAATAATATTTCATATCTGCATATAGCAGCCACACATCCCTTGTCATTTCCATAAAACTACCCTTTTGTGGAGTAAATGAAAATATATCAACAAATATTTTCACCATTTATATATATATATATATATATATATATATATATATATATATATATATTAGTAAATATAACAATTCGTAAGTATAAAATTATATACAAAGAAAATGATTCTGCATATGTGTGGTCAAAGTTGTCAAAATCGTGATTCTGAGTAAACTCGTGGGAGGGACCTAAAATCGGAAACATAGAATCGTATCGTAGGCTCGTAAGAGTTTACCTTCTATAATAATTAATATTAATATTAATAATTAAATTTGAATGATAAAAAATGATAACGATTTATTTTAAGCATATTAAAAAGGGAAAATTAATTAGAGGTTCCATGTAAGAAAAACAATTAAGATGTGATCCATAAGTTGTAATTACAACTTTTAGGGCTAACAATAATAGCTTATTGAATTCACACAACAACTTGTGGGATTTCATGTTAATTATATTTCTTCTATATACCTCTAACTAATTCTCCCTATATTAAAAATTCCGAAATTGAA
Organism: Mimosa pudica; assembly: GCA_029929735.1. Classification (NCBI taxonomy): domain Eukaryota; kingdom Viridiplantae; phylum Streptophyta; class Magnoliopsida; order Fabales; family Fabaceae; genus Mimosa; species Mimosa pudica. The sequence continues at coordinate 1,844,150 of JAKELP010000022.1, read as the reverse complement.
ATCAAATTAATTAATATTCAAATAATTGACATTAAATTCATCAAAATTCAAAAAATATCATGTTTAACATAAAAAACTAAAGCTAACAAATATAAACTCAAGAAAGATAATCAAATCATGGATTTTCATTATCTCCCATGTCTTCAGCTTCCCACTTTCATCATTGTGATCTCCACTTTCCAACTTTTTACACATTTAAAAGTCCAAGCCACATACATACATCTCATTATTTTAATAAAAAATAATCATTTTAATTCAATGTGTGTAGAACACGTAGATAGCATAAGTCAGAGCCACATTCAGAATACACAAATAATTACACATGAATTTAGAGGAAAGTAATTCAAGGAAACATGAGAGAATAGTAAAAAGACATAAAGATAAGTTGAAAAAGTGACCAACGCAATTGCAATAAGGTAGACTCAGTAAGAAGGATTCTTACTTTTCTAACAAATGGACGATGACAATAATATTTTTAAGAGTTTTTCTAGTTTCAGGGTGCCTCCTCTGGTACAATATTGGTCCCTATTTATAGTACATAAACTTAAACTGTAAAAAATCTAGTTATAGTTATTGCAAAATAAGTGTTTAATTTAATTTAGTCTTATCCTGTTTGACTTACTCACCAAGTCAGACTCATTTTTATCTTCCTTCATTCAAAATTTTCACTGCTTATTCATCCCAAAATTTTACACGTCCTTATCACAAGTTTTTACCCCTTCACATACCTTTTCTTATGACCTCTCTAGTGACCTCACCATTGATGATTACTTTATGGTATTTAATTAATTATGGGTCTTATCTCTCACACACACATATATTCAATTTATACTAAAATATTAGTTGCCTCCATCATTAATTTATTTTTTAATTATTACTATTATTATCAATCATGCCACAATACATACATACATACATACATACATACATATATCTATATATATATATATATATATATATTATTAATAAAATTTCTAGGTGTTACATTTCTCCCCTCCTATTAAAAATTTCGTCCTCGAAATTTGAAATTACCTTCATCGAATAAATAGGGATATTTTTGTCGGATGTCATCTTCTATTTCTCACGTGGCCTCTTCAGGTGTCAATCCTTCCCATGCAACCTTTACTAGAGATATGACCTTGTGTCAAAGTTGTTTTTTATTTGTGTCCATAATTTTTTAAGGTCTTGGGTGGTACTTTAAGGTTTTATCCACTTGTATTGACTAACTATCTATTATATGAGAAGAATTATGGATATATTTGATAGTTGAGACACATGGAATACAGGGTGAATATTGGATAGATTGGGTGGTAAGGCTAGTTGATAAGTTACAAGTCCGACCTTTTTGGAATTTGAAAAGGTACAATATATCTGTAACATCCCAAATTTTAATTAAGGATAATGAGAAATTATTGAGGTATCATTTAGGAAATTTAAACGTTTTAGGGAGAGATTTTAAGATACTTAGAACAAATTATGAATACTTTATCTTATCTACCTTAGAATTTAAATAAATATAGTTAAAAGAATTAATTGGGATATAAACTTTCATGAAAGGTAAATTAGAATCTAGATCATATTGTGGTGAAAAGAGAGAGATATAGTAATATATACAAACTTCTGGGATAGAAATATAATTAAGCATAAATGAATGGGGTAGTAAACTAGAATTTTCCCGAATCAATGTATATATATACTAAAATGAGAAAACCCTAGCCTCTCTCCCCTTCGCTTGGAGCCTTCGGTGTCCGGCCCCCTTCGGGGAACCGACTAATCTGAAGTCGCCGCCGGGATTCCCCAATTGGGGGTGACGACTTCCCAAGGGTTCGAACTCATAACCTGATGGGTACGCGGTGCCTTACCTTCCCCTTTCTTACGCTCCCCCGGGCAACCTCCCTCCCCTTCAAACCGTCGGCTCTCTCCCTCCCCAAACCCTAACCCATTCAGCCTCTCTCTCAACTCACCCTCCTACGGCGAGATTCTAGCGACGGCGGCCGTCCGGCGACGGCGGAGACCTCCGCCACTTCACTCCTTCATCCCCATTCGTTCTCCTCCCTCCTCAACCGAATCTTTTTCCTCTTTCTCTCTTTCTCTGCATTTGCCTTACCTCCCAGCGACGCCATCGACAATTCACGGCGAGCTTCCGGTGGCGAACAACGGTTATAGCTTCGTCGGCTTCCTCTGTTTTCGGCCATAAGTCTTGGTGAGATTTTCTGACTCTTTCTTACTATAATCTAGGGCGAGTTTGAGAGTAGCTCAAGTTGGGATTTCAGATATGGGTTGTATAAATAACTAAAATGAAGACTTGAAGAAATTTGTGATCTAAGACAGATTTGACTGAGTTTTGTTGAGATAATACTAGAGCCCTATTATTTTCGGTACCTTGATTCTGTTTCTTTTTAATTCATACTTTCCGTGTTCTGCCTATTACGACTGAATGAGTGTTGATGCAGATATTGTGATGTAGGTGTGTTAAAAGTGATTTAGTGTGTCAAAATTTTCATGTACTTGGCTTATATGGATTCTCATGTGCTTCCTTTTGGGATTGGCTGAAAGATTATTTACTGTTGTGAGGGAATTTGTTTGTTAGATCATGTTGGGAAATATTTGTGTTAGGTTATTAATCATTTTCATGAAATAGTTAGTCTTTGTATACTTGGACATAAGATAAAAGTATGAGACCTTTTTCTTCCTTGTTCGGCTTGGAATTTTGATTTTGAAATTTAAATTGGTAATTAAGAACCTCTAAAGGAAAAGGAGGTTATATAACCAAGCTAGTTGGCCAAATGTTCAAGAAGTGGAATGTGTGTGATGAAATTTTTGGTTAGTCTAATGTTTTGATGCAATATGCTTCATACATGTTTTATATTAAAAGATATTTAAAAAGGTGTTTGTTAAGTTGTTGAATTCCATAGGGCTTGTGCTTTTGTATTCACTAATTAATTGAGGAAATTGTAGTTGTTGCATATGCAATTAGCAAATTTTTCTACACTTTTATTGTTAGGGTTGAATGGTTTAGGAGTGCTCAAATTGTCAGTGAAGGGGATGTTGCTATTTTGTGCTTGTATCATTAAAATTCTAAGTGAGCTGCAAGTGCCATTGTTTTTTATTCCTCTCTGGTTCCTCATTGGATGCTGTTTGACTTTCTCTCCTTTGATTCTTCTTTGAAATAAAGATAACAAATGTATTGATGATGTTTTTGGGCTGATTTTGCTTGCAGGTTTTGAAGTTCAAATTTAGTCATTGTGCTTGTTTGTTTAATTTAGACTTATTGTAGCTGGATTATTATGCCTCCTTGTATTTTGTTTGGTTTTACTACGAGGAGGTATATGTATGAACTTGTTATATGTGTTGTAGTTGGAGTTTATTAGTTTTATGGTGGTTAATGTAATTCCATGGAGGTATTATAGAATCTGATTTTTGATTGGTAATCTTGGTATTAGAATATGATTATAAATGGTGTTCAAGGAAGAATTGTTGAAGTTGTGCTAAAGGAAACGAAATTTGAAATCTACAGTGGATAAAGGTGTTGTTTGGTTACTTGTTGAGGTTTGAGAACTGATTAGTGTGATGTGGTTTGTAATTTCAAAATATAAAGAAAAATGTAAGGGGTATGATTAGTTGGTAACTTGTTTGTCAAATGGAATTTAAGCTATCATCTTTCTTGGATTTCATTGTTTTCTTGCCTAGTATGATATGATTCTGTTTTGATGGAATGGAGGCTTGTAAACTTTAAATTGAACTCTTTGTTAATATAAATTCTGTTTAAAGGAATAGTTTAAGTTTTATTAAAAAGGGAAGATAATGGTTGCTTCAATGTCCGTCTGACCATTCTGTTTGATTGACATGCTTTATAAACGAACTATTGATGATGCTTGTATGCATATATGAGAACCTACCTAACTTAGCATGATGGTTATTTAAGTTTCAGGTTTAGTAAGTGGTTTTGTTTGGTTGTTCTTTGATGAAGAATGATTTAATTATCGATTGATGATTATTGTATGTGTGACTAATATGTGCTAATTTGCAAAAGAAAGAAAAATAGGAATAACATATTCATGAAGGGAATGAGTAGTAATACGAATGAGAGAGACGTTCCATGACATAGAATGATTTTTAATCTACTATTATTACATGATGTAATAATAGGAAAGGATGTGCTTTGCGTATTCCTTGAGGCATGGTAAAGGGGAAAAGGCAACGATGTGCTAAGGGCGACAGGTAATCACACTTAACCTTGCTATAACATTGAGGGTGACGTTAGCTAGGATTTTCAAAATCCTTTTTCACCCTCTATATACACATTATTTTTGAAAACTTATTTCATACAAAATAGGCTATTGGGTGCCTTTCAAACATGATTATTTTCATATAAAGAAATTTGAAACTATATATATATTATCCTGCTTGGTGGTGACCATTGATCTGGAATGGCGTGAAATGTATATAGGTATAGCATTTGTAGTGGTTTGAGAGTTTATGATGATATAAAAGAGAGCGTTATGTTGTGGAAAATCTGAGATGTTGATATGTTGAGATATTGCAGGGAATTGTAAAAGTGCATGATATTGATATTGATATAGTGGTGTGGAATGAAACTGTGGTTGATAAGTTGCATATGTTGGATGAGATAGATAGGGATATGGTGAGCATTGCATGACACTGCTATTTATGTACCATCGCGCGATGATAACTATCGATTGACCGATCGACAGTTATTTGTACTGATCCTTTTCGGATTGATTAGACCGGGGATCATAGGTCGACTTATTGAGAGAAAGTGACCTACGGTTGTTTGACATTGAAGAGTCCAACCGTTCCCATTCTGTAATGGAAACAGAATTGGGGTCCTCTCTCTGGAGATTGCCTGAGAGGGAAATTTGCCCCCTCATTATAGAGAGGGGCACATTGTCAAATCATATAGTGAAGATTAGATGCTTGAATGCCCCGTGATGGCACAATGCATCTATAGGTGAGTGTGAGAGTTGTGGTGGTAGCATCATTAGATTGGAGACTTGGGATGTGATATTTAGTTAAAGTGGAATTGACTGAGGGATTTGAGTGATATGTGGAAACTAGAGATGATGAATTTGAGTTGTTTTGGACGGAGGGACTTGAGTGATGAATGGAAGACTTGACATGTATATATATTATTGGTTTTAAAATGTGGTACCTTTAGACGCCCTCGCTACCGCACATCTCACTGTTATAGTGAGTTAAGCGGTGATTACTGGGACAATTTATCTCATCCCACGATTACTCACATTTTTGCAGGTATTCATGCATAGGCGCAAGCATCAGGAAAGGGAATTTAGGTAGTGGAGATTGTATAGTTTATTTAGAATTGTATATTGCCAATTTATAGGTATGTATTCGCTTCCACATGTATATATATTTATTTATTGTTTAATATCAATTAGTTTTGTTTATTAACCATGTTAGACAAATCCTTTCTAACATGGTTAGCTTTTAATTATCCATGATAGTATTCATATTGTATCAGGAAATTCTTTTCTATCATGGATAGTATTTAACATTAGGTGCTTCCTTTTCTAACCATGTTAGGTGAATCTTTTCTAACATGGTTAGCTGCTAATTATCCTTGATAGTATTCATATTGTATTAGGCAATTCTTTTCTATCATGGATAATGTATAAAATGATTAGAAAATTCTTTTTCTAACTATGATAGAGACATTGTTGATATGAATATTCTTTTTTTATCATAGTTAGTAACAAGATTATTGAATTAAAATGGATATCTTAGTTTAATTAGGGAATTAGTAACAATATGTTACAATATCTTGGGCTTAACTTTTTCTTTCTAAGAGATCTTCCTATCCCAGTATTAACTTTAAGAAACACATGTGATCCTTCTTCAAACTCCATTAGTTTTCTTCTTCTATCAGAGTAACTCTTTGGCCTACTTTGAGTTGTTAGCATCTTATCCTTAATTACTTTCAATTGTTTGGTTGTCTCTTGTACTAGCTCAGGTCCTAATAATTTTATCTCACCAACTTCAAACCAACATAAAGGTGATCTACACTTTCTTACATATAGAGCTTCATAAGGGGTCATTCCTATACTTGAATGGTAGTTATTGTTATATGCAAACTCAACTAAAGGAATGTACCTTTCCCAATCTTCCCCTTGTTCAAGGCTACAAGCTCTAAGCATATCATCTAAAGTTTGGATAGTTTGCTCCGACTGTCCATCTGTTTGGGGATGGTAAGCGGTTCTAAAGTGTAGTTTTGTTCCAAAACCTCTTTGTAAAGCTCCCCAAAATTTAGATGTAAATCTGATATCTCTGTCTGAGTCTATACTTATGGGTGTTTCATGTAATCTCACTATTTCCTTTACATATAATTGGGCAAACTATTCCATGGAGTAATTAATCCTAATTGGCAAGAAACTGATTTGGTTAATCGATCTACAATTACCCAAATTGAAATCTTTATTTGTCTTAGTCTTAGGTAGTCCCACTACTAAATCCATTGTAACATGATCCCATTTCCATTTTGGAATTGGTAAAGGCTGAAGTAATCCTGAAGGTTTTTGGTGTTCTATTTTGACTTTTTGACACACTAAACACTTAGATACAAATTCTGCAATCTCCTTTTTCATTCCTGGCCACCAATACATTTTCTGTAGATCTTGGTACATTTTCGTGGACCCTGGGTGAATGGTGTATATACTTTTATGTCCTTCTTCTAAGATTTTCTCTCTTAATCCTTGTTCCTTTGGTACACATATCCTTCCTTGAAACAAAATGAGTTGGTCAGAGGTTTGAGAAAAATCTTCCTGTCCTATATGTTCTTGTAGAAACTTATCTTGTTGTTGTAGTTGAAATTATATGAGCAGTAAAGAATGCTCAGAATTTTATTCATGGAGTGTACAATATTTATAGATACAAGGGAGAATCTAGAAGATTTGATCATATCAGAAAATATAATCAAATCAAATCTGATCATATCACATCCCTAAAATTGTGCAATCATGATAAAAGGAAATTACAACAAGGAATCAATCAGGATACTAGGTCAACCTAAATGATTTAACCTAATCCTAATTAATGAGCCTTAAGTGGCAGCTGACTCACTTCCTACACTCCCCCTCAAGCTGGTGAATATATGTTGATCATTCCCAGCTTGCCTTTGAAAGCTTCAAACTTTGTCTCTTGAGTTAGAGATTTTGTCATTACGTCGGCAGTTTGTTGTCTTGTAGGAATATACACCAAATCAATTAGTTTGTTGTCCAATTTTTCCTTAATAAAGTGTCTGTCTATCTCCACATGTTTTGTACGGTCATGATGCACAGGATTGCTTGCCATCTTTATTGCTGACATATTTTCACACCAAACTTTAATTGGAGTAATCAATTCAACCTTTAATTCCTGCAGAAGCCTTACAATCCATATACCTTCACAAATACCTAGAGACAAGGCTCTATATTCTGATTCTGTTGAACTTCTTGAAACCACAGATTGTTTTTTAATTCTCCATGTTACTAAGTTACCCCATACATAAGAACAATATCCGGTTGTGGATCTTCTATCAGACTTTGAATCAGCCCAATCAGCATCAGTGAATAGTTCTATGTCTCTAGAGCCCCCTTTTTCAAAAAATAATCCCAGACCTGGAGTCTTCTTAAGATATCTTAAAATTCTATAAACCGCTGTCATATGTTCTTTTTGAGGATTACTAGAAATCTGACTCACCACACTTACTGGGTAACATATAACCGGCCTCGTGTGAGATAAGTAGATCAATTTTCCCACCAACCTCTGATATTTTTCTTTATTGATTGAAGTGTCATCTTGTCTAGTGGTCAGTTTTTGATTGAGTTCCATTGGAGTGTTCGCAGGCCGGGCTCCAAGCAACCCTGTCTCCTTCAACAAATCTAGTGTATATTTGTTTTGTGATACACTAATCCCTTTCTTGGTTCGTGCTACTCCTATCCCTAGAAAATATCTCAAAGACCCAAGGTCTTTGATCTCAAATTCAGTTGCTAAGCTTTTCTTTAGGTTTAGAATCTCATCTTCATCATCACCTGTTAACACAATATCGTCAACATATACAATAAGAATAGTTATTTTACCTTCACAATGCTTAACAAACAATGTATCATCAGCCTGACATTGAGTATAGCCATGTTTCTTAATTGCTCGAGAAAATTTTTCAAACCAAGCTCTCGGGGATTCCTTTAATCCATATAGAGATTTATAAAGCCTGCACACTTTTCCTGTGTTATTTGAGCTTCTTAGCCCTAGAGGAATCTCCATATACACCTCCTCTTCTAAATCTCCATTTAGAAAAGCATTTTTTATGTCAAGTTGATGTAGTGGTCAATCAAGATTTGCAGCAAGAGATAATAGAACATTGACAGTGTTAAGCTTTGCCACAGGAGCAAATGTCTCCTGATATTCAATCCCATAGGTTTGAGTAAAACCTCGTGCAACTAAATGAGCTTTGTACTTATTTATACTACCATCAGGATTATACTTCACAGTAAATACCCACTTACTACTCACAACAGTTTTTCCTTTAGGTAAATTCGTAATCCTCCAAGTCTGATTCTTATGTAGTGCTCTTATTTCCTCTTCAATAGCTTCTTTCCATTTGGGCTCAGAAATGGCTTCATTAAAGCTACTCGGAATCTTTACACCTTCAACATTGGAAACAAATGTTTTTAAATGAGGAGAGAGCCTTTTGTATGATACATACTTACTGATAGGATGTTGTGTGCAGCTCCTCTTCCCTTTCCTTAGAGCAATTGGCCATTGTAGATCTTCAAGACTCGTCTTAGGATTGGACTCATGACACTGCTGTGAAGTTGTAATGGGCCTTTCCACATTTACTTCTTGTTCTTCAGTATTAGCATGTTGTTCCACCATAGTCTCTGTTACATTTTCATCAGGATTCATATTTAGAGGCTCAAAAGGATTATGATGTTCAAAGACAGATATATTTGGAGAACTTTAATTTTAGGGCTGTTTGAATGTGAATCAGATCTGTTAGGGCTGTTTAAATATGAATCAGGGCTGTTATGAGGATATTTTAGTGATATTTTGGATCCATTGAAATCAGAAACTTGTTCCTGCTGATTTTGTGCACTTTTATAATGATCACAAATTATCCAGTCATCACTTTGATTCTCCCCTGAATGGGTAATTTGTGAAAATATGGTTGATTTTCAATGAATTTAACATTCATGGTGATAAAAACCTTATTAGTATTAGGACAAACACATTTATACCCCTTTTTATTGGAAGAATATCCAAGAAATATGCACTTAATAGCTCTAGGATCTAACTTTTCACCAAGTTCATTATATACAAAAACAGTGCAGCCAAAAACCCTTTTTGGAAGAGAGTTGGGAAGTGCGGTATTGGGATAAACTTCAAGAAATTTTTGAAGAGGAGTAGAAAAATTCACAGTTTTAGAAGGCATGCGATTAATTAAATGGGAGGATGTGAGAATAGCATCTCCCCAAAAACAATTTGGCACATTGCAATTGAACATAAGAGCTCTAGCAACCTCTAGATGTCCATTTTTTCTTTCAGATACTCCGTTTTGTTGAGGGGAATATACACATGAAGTTTGATGATGTATTCCTTTAGAGGTTAAAAAAGTTTCAAAAGAGTTGTTCAAATATTCTTTGCCATTATCTGTTCTAAGAATTTTAATGCATGTGCCAAACTAATTTTGAATGAATGTATGAAACTGTTGAAATATAGAAAAAACTTCAGATTTGTCCTTCATTAGAAAAACCCATGTCAGTCTAGTATGATCATCGATAAAAGTGACAAACCAGCGTTCATTTGAACTGGTTTTAATTCTAGATGGCCCCCAAACATCACTATGAATAAGAGAAAAAGGATGAGATGACTTATATGGATGAGGAGAGTATGTGTTGTGAACTTGCTTGGCAAAATGACATGTATCACAATGAAAATCTGCAATTGCTTTTTCACTAATGGTAGGAAATAAAATTTTCATATAACTGAGACTAGGGTGGCCTAACCTAGAGTGCCACAACATTATTTCATTGGTAGACATATAAGAAGTAGAAAAACACGAGATATGCGTCTTTGGTGTAGTGCCTTGAATGTAGTAGAGCCCATTATAAACCTTAGCAGTGCCAATCATCCTCCCCCAGTCTGAGTCCTGAAAAATACAACCATCATTATCAAATATTAAGCACTTTAGCTTTTCAGCAACACAACAGACAGATAACAGGCTACATTTGATATCAGGCACATAGAGAACATTGTGTAGGGTAATGTTGTCAGATATAAGAACTGTTCCACATCCACAAACTTTAGTATATTTGCCATTAGCCACTTCCACAGAATCATGTTCAGAATTAGGAGTAAATGTAGAAAACAATTCTTTAAACCCCGTTATATGGTGGGTAGAACCAGAGTCAACTACCCCGATGTTTCTTAGAAGAAGTCACTCCAAAAACTTGAGAGAGAGCAGTACCTGTGATTTGACCTAAATGTCGCCCTAAAGATCAATCAATATTTCTAAACTCAACTACTAGGTAGTAGTGGTGAGCTAGGTCTTTTCACAATCTAGGTTCAATTCTTGCTAATTCAAGCTAATTAAGTCACGCAAATTACAAGGCAAATTGAGGTTGATTTTTGTTTAACAAACTACAATTATATCCTAATAAAAGCAATTAAAACCGAAATGAAAGTGAAGAAATGTCAAGAAGAAACACCTCCCTCTCCATAGTACTCATATGCTTAATGATAAATGAGACTTCATGCATTTGCAAATTCTTGATCTATCCTAGTTAAATTCTCAAGATCTCTTAGATCTAGAAGAAACCTAAGAGAGTTTAACTAGGATAATCAAGTTAGATGCTCTTTCCATCTCTCACACATACCTTAGCAACATTAGGTCTAAATCATAGAACCTAAGAAATTCATTCACTTCACAAGAATCATACACAAGCTAATCACACATATATGTCTTATGAACTTACACACAAATAAGCATAGGTTTTCATGTGTGAGACACACAAAGAGAGATTACAAGCTAAGATGAAGAGAACACTTAAAGAATCAAGTATTCTAGCCTAGTTAAACCTAGATCTAGGAAATCACAAAGACATAGGATAGATCTAACTTGCAACCTACAAGATTCACATACAAATACATGAAGCCAATTTGATTTCTCATCTACAAGCACATTTTCCTTTGGAGAAGAAGATAAAGAGCACTAGCCGAGCATGGAGAGATGGAGTGGAAGGTGAGATGCGTGAGCTTCCATGGAGAAATGGAGGTTTGCGTGAGGTTGAAGATGGAAGGGAAGAGAGAAGTTGAGAGAAAAATGGGTATGGAGAGAGAAAATGAAAATGAGATGTGTCACAAATGAAGTTGGTTAGGGATTAAATGAAGTGAGGTTTGAGTTAATGATAAGGATTAGGAGTTGATGAGGTGTCAAGTGGGTTAATGAGTTGTCAAAGAAGATATTTTTGGGTGTTTATGGAGGTGGAGGCCGTGAGCTTCATATGAAAGGGAAGGAAGGGTAGTTTTGGTATTTGGGTAAAATGGGGATGAATGTAGTCTAAATGTGGGCTAGGTGCATTGTCAAAGTTCTCTCCTTTTTCTCCAATTGATTGTGCTTCCAAAAATGCCCTTAATGAGGCCTCCAAGTTTGAATTTGAAGTTGGAGCCAATTTTGCCTCATTTAGAAAGATGCTCCAAAAATGCCTTTTCCTTCTTTTTGCCAAAAGGAGCAAACTTTGCTTTATGTCATTTTCCTTGCCAACTCGTCTCTTCCTTGCCACATAAACTCCACCTAAGCTCCACCACGGGTGTGTGGGGCCCACGTGGGACCCCCCTACAATAAATATCATCAAATAGTCAAAATGACCAAAATACCCTTGGTTTCTTAAAATGCAAGTAATAAGGCTAATATTCTCCAATTAATTCCAATAAACATGCGCAATTAAATATACCAATAATGATCAAATATATCAATTAAATCACACTAATTAAGCTCAATTGCACATGCTTAAACATATAAAATTAGGTCTAATCAACCTGCACGGACCAAGGTAACTGATGGAGAAGAATTCTCACTAGAGGCAGCGGAAGTGTGGTTATATTTCTCAAGAAGCTTGCGTAGGATTAATAATTCATCCGTGCTCAATCTGCTATCATCTGTAGTAGGAACCTCGACTAACATTCCCTTGCCATCTGTCTTCTTTGGTTGGTCCAGATTTGCTGGCTTTCCATGTAATTTCCAGCATTATTCACGTGTATGACCACGCTTGGAGCAGTGATCACACCATTTACTTAGTTTCTGCCCTCTTTGAGTGCTTTGTGGGCCACGAACAGTAAGAGCAGAGGAGTTATTAGTAGAAGAAACAAAAGGAGATTGATGTAATACCTTTCTCCTCTCCTCGCATTTGATCATATTGAAGGCATCTTGAAGAGGGGGAAGAGGTTTGAGACTCCAAATTCTCCCACGTAAGTCTTCAAAAGTATCATTCAGCCCAAGCAAAAAATCGTAGCATCGGTCTTGGTCCAATACTTTCTTATGATAGGCAATATCTTTGGAGCAAGACCAATCAAAAACCTCATATAGATCGAGTTGCTGCCATAACTTCACCAAAGACGAATAATATTGAGTTACTGATTGCTCACCTTGAGATTGAGCTCGTAGGGAGCGTTTGACCTGAGCCAAGGCAGCAGTATTTTCTTGAACAGAATAGGTCATCTTGACAGATTCCCAGATTTTATGAACAGTGGTGGTCAAAAGATATTTTTCTCCAATTTCAGGTGTCATGGAATTCACAAGCCAAGTCATAACCAAATTATTTTCTGCACACCAGACTTTAAAAGAAGAATCGCTGTGATCTTGTGGTAGAGGATTACCAGTGAGATATTGCTCTTTGTCCCGTCCGCGTACAAACATGAGCACAAAACGAGACCACTGTAGATAATTGTTTCCATTCAATCGATGGGCTGTAGACATATGAGAAAAAGAGTCGATTGAAGAAGTCAGAATATTTCCTCCTTGTGGCATCGAGTTTGGCTCTTTATTGGACCCTTTCATTGTCTCTGATGTCTTTGGAGAATCAGATCCTTCAACCGTGAAAATACGTGGTTGCTGCTGTTGAAGCAAGGCAGCCTTGAAAGACATTGATACCTAATGCTCTGATACCATGAAATTATATGAGCAGTAAAGAATGCTCTGATTTTTATTCATGGAGTGTACAATATTTATAGATACAAGGGAGAGAATCTAGAAGATTTGGTCATATCAGAAAATATAATCAAATCAAATCTGATCATATCACATCCCTAAAATTGTGCAATCATGATAAAAGGAAATTACAACAAGGAATCAATCAGGATACTAGGTCAACCTAAATGATTTAACCTAATCTTAATTAATGAGCCTTAAGTGGCAGATGACTCACTTCCTACAGTAGTTCCTGAATTTGGGTCCTCAAATCATTGGTTATTCTTAATTCACTAAGCTGTAAACTATCATTTAGAGTCTTAAATCCCTAAAATATTCTATCATTTAAGTTTCCTTTATCATCAAGGAAGCAACTTGTAATGACTTCCTACTTAGGGGGTCTGCAACTTTGTTGGCCTTTCCTGGGTGATATCGTAGTTTAAAATCCTAATCCTTAATAGGTTTCATCCACCTCCTTTGCCTCATATTCAATTCCTATTGATCAAAAAGGTACTTCAGACTCTTATGATCACTAAAGACTTCAAAGTTAGCCCCATATAAAACTATCTTTTTGTGATGTAAAAGACAACAAATAAATTTTTCACCCTTCATACACACATACACATACGAAATAGTAATGTATTAATTATGTTATAGGATATTTGCACGCTGTAACTAACTAACAGAAAATCACATATGTGTTGAGGCTAAAATAAAGTTATTTCTTGAGTATAACACATGTACATATAATAAGAGGATAAGTTGCAACTCTTTATGTATCATGCTGAGAGAACAATAACAAAATAGTTGAATATGATAAGAAAAGTCAAGAGACTCAGATTACTACATCAGTTCTATGTAATGATGATATGAGTATATTTTGATATATTACCAAAGACAAGTATAAATAAATATATCACATATAAATATACCACATATAAGAAGTTGCAGCGAAAATAACATACATTCGAAAAATAAAGTTATATACCTAGATAAGACAAAATAATCTCTTAAAGAATTACTCACATGGTCTAAATAGATATTCATGTAAGGATGTATATATTCAATAATATAACAATGGATAAGTTAGGTAAAGACAAAATATATCTATTGACCATAATGACAAAAATAACAAAGTAAAGATAAAGTAACAAAAGGGAAGTTTTAGCAAAAAGGTAAAAATAATATATATTGAATATGTAGGCAGAATATATAACTATATATAGACACACATACCTGTATGCATGTGTCAGGATTAATATGTGTGAATAAGAGAAATCTATGTTTTTTGTATACAAACAAGTAGGTGTGTGTGATAATATATTAATAATATGTATAGTCTTATATATGTCTATATACCTACACGCATACATATAGTGGAAGCCAACACACACATCTATATATATACACTCAGTCACAAGAATGAAACTAATAAGTCAATGAGAAGAACCAAAACTTAAAAAAAAATATTAGATGGTACGGTGCATATGTATGTATGTATGTATGTGGGCAAAGGTGCAAAAATATGACTAAACTTTACCCTAAAATGCATTCTATGATTAAAGTTTTGCAAGGAGAAAAAATACCACCAAACTTGGGATCGAGGTGCAAAACTTTGATTTCCGTCAATTATGACGGTGTTGACCGTTAGTCTTCGACTTGTAGGATGCTGAGTGTGCAATGATGACCATGTGACATGGTGAATAGACTCTTTATTGGTATTATGTGGAATAAGGGGTAAATGTATTTAAAGTAATGTAAAAAATATGATTATTCTATTCTAACAACAAAGTAATGTAAAATATATATATATATATACACATATATATATATATACACACACACACATATATATATATTATATACACTTTTGCAACATTAGCATCTAATCATCATCATCACCATCGTTTCCCATCAATACTCAACATCACCACCAATCGTCGTCAACAAATTTCACTCCCAAAGATCTCTAGTTCCTTCACTTCAACTCCTCTTTTAATTTTATTATTATCCACTCTAACTTATCTTTTACTTTTATTATTGTCGTTTCATTTTATAATTTACTTATTTATTTACTGTTCTATTTATTTATTTCCTTTGTTATTTATATTTCCCCCATTATTTTATTTTTTATTTTATTATTCTATCATTTTCGTATAATATATATTATATTGTTTCAAAATCTTTAAAATTACTTCTATTACTTGATTTTTCTGTAAGAGATACTCCGCCTATATTTATAGCTGGTCCCAAGCCCGATAAAAGGAGTAGGGTTGGCTTATAAAAATCAAGATTATTTAGTACTATTTATTTGTAGGCAACTCATGACTTTTAAGATAATTGAAAAAAAAAATTGAGGTTCTTAAGGAGTATGTGTTAGAGGACATAATTGGTTTTGGAAACGATTAAAGTATGACTTTTTCTATTCAAATGAAGGAATTAAGAGATTGATGAGATAGAAAAATTTGAAGTTTTTTTGAGGATTCCAATGGCAATCACGGCCTTATTAATTATATTGGTGGGATGTTTTGAGTTAGGATAAATGCTAAGTGGCCTAAAAACTGTCAAATGATAGCTAAACCAGCAAAGAGTTAGAAAAAAAAGATATGATGATTATTAAAAGTAAGGATGAGTCTTCGTCTCGGTTTATGAGAATAAATTATTTTGAAGTTGGTTGTGCTATAAATTATTATTTTTCTTATGTTGTATTATTTTAAAGAATTTTAAGGACAAAATTCAATTTAGGAAGGGAGATTTTTTTGAACTGAATAGGAAGGGAGATTGTAACATCCTATATTTTAAGCACTTAAAAATAAATTGTCTTTGTGTTATTCATAGTTTTTATTTAAGAATAGGGTACAAAGAAATAATAAACTTGTTTTAAAACTTAAAAAGAAAATATGTGATTACTCTATTATTAGGAGAAGAAAGGAATTTAGTAAAATTTAAATATATGTAACTAAGATATCTGTATCTCAAAAAGATGTCAAAGTGAGGCCTAAATATATAAAGCCCATTTGGGAACCCTAAACACTTATCTATATATTTCTCTTTATCTCTCACTCCCACTCTCACCCGTATTTCTCTTTATCTCTCACTCCCACTCTCACCCGGCCCTCACACCTAGCCATGCCTGATGCCTTCTCAATTTTTCAGGTACAATATTTTAATTTTTTCCCTCTTATACATCGAGATAAGATAGTGTCTATAGAGTATTATTTTTGTTTCCTCTAATACTTATGTTGTTCTTTGCCTTTGAAAATTCTTATTCATTTTTTTTTCTCTGTTACTATTGGTAATTTTAGTATTGTTAAAACCCCTATTTTCTCAACAACCATTCCCTCACTTTACTCTATTCATTTTACGTATTAAATTTCTGTTCGGAAATTTATTTATTTTACTCCCTGAAATCCATGACTAAAGGCTTATACAATACAATTGGTTTTGCTGTTCCTTTCACCACACTTTTTTTTGCCCTTTTAAAATTATTTAATCTTCCTATTTTTCTCTATCATTTAAAACCAATATTTTGTATACCTAGTAACTGTTTCAGTATGGATAATGATCAAAGCTGAATTAATACTATTATCTTTATAAACTTATTTTTTTCTCCTTCACACATTAATTTTTATTTCCAAACCATTTAACCTAATAACGAGATATGTGCTAATTTT
The DNA here is from genome assembly GCA_029929735.1 of Mimosa pudica. NCBI lineage: Eukaryota > Viridiplantae > Streptophyta > Magnoliopsida > Fabales > Fabaceae > Mimosa > Mimosa pudica. The sequence goes on along the minus strand of JAKELP010000022.1, from coordinate 1,827,275 downwards.
CATGAGCTTCTTATTCATTTATAGTTTTGATATTAATTAATATTTAAAACATATATAAGTGTAAGAAAAAAGATACGTGAATACACACACAATATATATTTAACACATTTTACATATATCTTAGACCTCAAATAAATCTTTCTTCTGTTCCTGATTCCTTGCTCCATATACTATTTATTTTGGGTGATATTTCTTAGTTCTACACACACACTGCATGTGTATATAGTCATAAAAGTTTTAAGGCATTACATTTATAATCTTTCTTGCCTAAAATAAAATAAACTTAATAAAAATGATTATTTAATATTTTTTAATAGATGTAATTGTATATATAGGGGTAGTTTAGGGTATAAGTTGTGTTAGAATACCTTTTCAGTAATGTTTAGTCATATATTACTAGATGTTTATATTGATGGTGTAGAATCTAATTAGAAGCTTTGGAGTGATCTTATTTTTGTGATTACCTGTGTGCCTTTTCAAGCATGCTTATATGTATTGATACCATTTACTTAGTAGTTGGACCCTTTGGAAGAATGATTATATATTTTGTGAGAATGTTATGATATAATGAGTTGGAATTGTATATACTGGTTTCTGAGATTAATATAATTGTCATAGCATTTGCATTCATAGTGATGGGTTAGGTTTTAGAGGAGATTTGTATGGATAATTGTATCACCACGTGGTAATTAAGTCATCACTCGGTGCACAATGAGTGACACTTGTCATGGTCATCTCTTCTATGTTTTCCTTTGTCAGGGATTGCATGTAAGTTTTGGGACATGTGACACTTCCTTACATTTGTTTTTAAGGACGGAAGCCATAGTCCATGCTTGAGCTCTGTACCTTTGGCAGAGGGCATCTCAAGTAATGGTGAGCTTGGAACAATCTAGTTAATTGATTGTGTTTCTATTTGGACTATGTATTAGCTTATGACTGTGAGCGAAATAAGGGTGTAGGCGATATAAGGAAGGCATGTGTGATACATTATTTCATGAGTAAACTATTTTTATCTATATACTTAACTAATGTAATATGAGTGTAATTGAAAACCATAAACTATTTTGTTGATTATAATTATTTGTAATATAATTGTACATGAGTTGCTGGTGTATGTTAGGAGATTTCGGTAGTTACTGAGATGTCGATCTCACCCCATTATTTACAGTTTTTGGTGAAGCATCTAATTATAAGCAAAGGAAGACACTTGAGAAGTAAATTTTGAGTTATATTTATTTTGTCATGGACCTAAGACTTTAATGTTTTATTTTATATATATCATACAATATTTTGGGTTAATTATAAATATATATTTGGGGGGTGTTATAGGGATCCTCCAATCGGCGGCCGTGTGTCACATCCTGCCGCAATTCAATCTGATGCGTCAATTGCAGTATTGCTTCTTGCATCTGATCAACGTGAGCAAGCTCTTGTTCCATAGCAGCAAAACGTTCGTTATTCATTATGGTTAGCTGAGCACGTGTTGTTACCATATAACATATAAATAACACGTATAAAAGTGTCAAAGATCAAAGGCTCTGGTACCACTGTTAGCAAAGTAACTATTTTGCTAATGAAGCTTAATCATGAATAGAAGAGAAGAAATTTCAGAGGGTTAAAGACAAAGAAGAAACTAGGGTCAAAGAAGCAAAGACAACAGCTGTAACAACCAGACCTAATTACCTATTTTAATTATCATTTTATTTACAAATCAATTTACATCCTTTAAATTCAAATATTTTAAAGTCTAACTATGTTAGAAAAAGAATTTAAGTTAACATAAAAACAACAAGTCTAACTATATAAGAATAAGAAATTAAGATTATATGATGGCTAACAGTTAGAAAAACAATTTTCTTATTTTCCATAAAATATAAATTAATAGACTAACCATGATAGGAAAAATAATTTCAGTTACAAAAATAATCTATCCTGGTTAGAAAAAGAATTCATGTAATTTGGAAATAAATAAATTATAATAAATCATTTTATAATCGAATATAAAAATAACAATTGAAAATCGTTTATTTAAAAATATTAAATCTGATACATCCATATTAGATAAAAATTGACTAACATGGATATTTAAATGAATTTAGTAGTACAATTAAATCTTTTCACAATCATTTACAATTAAGTACACAACCCTGTATTAAGTATTATTTACAGTTATCCAACCTAAGATTTTACAATATTCCAGGGAAAATAAATTCAAAAGATATACAAATTAATAAACAAGAATATTAGAAATAATAAGAAAGCATGTGACAGAACATATATGAGTCTAATGCTTAGTTCCAAAGTTTCCAAATCGTTCCCATGACTCATGTCCCGATCTAACACTTGTAAAATGTTTAACCACGAGGGGTAGACCATGATGTCGTAACTAACAACTACTCGCCTACGCACATTTTTGCACTACGTGCATATGTATGTCGACAAGGTTGTGTGTGCTAATGTCATGTTTAGTGGTATGTGCTATATGATGTGTTGCATGAACATGTTATCTATTTTCAATTCCAAGTATCTATCAATTACCAAATATACCAGCGGTACAAATATTCATTTATGGACATATCACAGTCTCAAAACATCGCAAAACATCATAAACTCAAACATCAAGAATAATAATAATTATAATCACAACACCAATAATAATAATCACCATCAATCCCAATACACAAGTATACCGATAATATGACAGTTCAATAGGGACTCAAGACTCGTTGGTCGATGTACCCTCGCTTGAACCAGGGGCGCTCTCCCCAATAACGTTTTTCTCTTTATTCATTTTAGTCCCTGTTGTCCAGGCAAGGGAACCTCATTCCGGAATGCCATAATTATAATTGTATTAACCGGTGTACCACAACAAAATCTGAAATTCCAATCAAAGCATTCCATAACCACATCAGCAATAATCATATACCTATACACTACCTAAATGCATACTAACAAACACACACACGCAGACAAGTGAAGTAGTTACCTGGTAACTTGAATTTATTTCCACAGCACAAACCAAGCATGACACTCCGTTTACTCAACTGCTACCTATAATGTTTATAGTATAATTACTAAACAATAAAGTAAAACATACATATAAGAAATTTCCTAACTATGCACTCTCACTCCTATAAGTTTTTAATTTAAAAGTTTCCATTTATTACTTTGTGTCATTATTATATTATTATTATTATTTTTATTAGGATTTCGATTTTGTCTTTTCCCCACATATTTACTATCCCATTGATTATATTTAGTTATTTACACACACGCACAGTTAACACACATGCACATTACCTTCGTTTAATTCACACATACACATAAACTTCCTTTATTTTCTTTCTTTTATTATCAACACCATTTTAATTAATGTCAACAAATTGTTTCACGCTTATAAACAACCCAAACTTAGCACCCAAACTAAAATAACTAGACATACTTGGCTGGAATCCAACTAAAATAGACTCCCATATGTGTTTGTTTGAGATTCCTAGAAGCCTATACATAAATTTCCTCTCAAATACTTGCCTAGTCTCAAAGAAAATGGATAGAAATCAAAAAAGAAACCCACCTCAGATCGCATCCAAGATTGCCGACACGGTCCAAGCTCGCCGTCGCCGGAAGTCGCGCCCTCATTGCCGCTGGAACGCGCCGCCATCCCCGCTGACGTCGCTGGTTTTCGTTGGAGAGGAAGGATAACGGTGGAGAACAATAGAAGACAGTGAGGAATGCGTATAGGACTACAAGGAGAGGAGTGATGGTTGAAGTGGAATGAGAGAGTGTGAAATATGAAGAAGAAGAAGAAGAAAAGGACAAAGAAGCTTGGGTCCGTTTGTTGTGTGTGCGGCGCATGAAAGGGAGAAGAAGAAGTGAATGTGAATATATAGAGTGAGGGGAAAATCTAGGGTTAATGGCTCAACAAGAAAATTACAAGAATGCCCTATAAAGTTTTCTACTTTTATGAAAGAGTACATATCATTTTTTTTGTTTCTTTAATTTTACATTGAATTATACTCATTCAATTTAAACTCTAAACTTCTCATTTCTAGATGATTTTTCTTAATTAGCAAATTTAATTATGAGACCTTTATAATTTCCTAATCTAATGCATTTAATATAAATTTCTCCCTAGTTTCTATTTCCTTAAATCTATCATTATCATATTTTATTTTGATTTACACTCAAGGATTTCACAAGATTCTAAACAAAAATTTCCTAACTAATGAACATTCATAATTATTACTAAATAAAAATTAAATACTAGCTATTTTCCTTCACCTATAATAGAAATAAAATTCTAACAAATTCCCTAAAAAGATGTTAAACTTTCTAAATTTATTTGCAAGATTAAATTTCAGGTATTTATTAACTTATTTTATATTTAAAAAAATGTAGGATGTTACAATAGCAATCACAAATAACGTTTAATTAATTCATAATGCAAGACATAACAATATTTTACCCTGATTCAGGTTATATAGTCCTGACTAATGACAATGGTTAGCCTAAGATAAACCCCTTAGGCCCAAATACAATAAAACATAACAACCCAACCCAATAATATAAAATACTAATTCATTAATTAATTCAATTAACCAAGATGACTAACCAATATAACTAACCAGTTTATTTCAATTATTAAAATCATAACAAGTGCATCCAGCACAATTGACTAAAAAAGGTGCGGATCTACCAACCAACATTTTAGGTAAGGGCCGATTTATCAATACCGTCTATTTTATTTTGAGGTAACATGTATTAGTTGCATCGTCACACCCAACACACCATATTTTGTATGAATCACCATCCTTGAAAATATTTCTCTTTCGTATATGGTGCTGAGAACCACCATCCTTAAAATACTCCTCTTTCGTATATGGTATTGAGTTTAGCTTAAGGTTTACCAGCTCGATCCCATGAACGAACAATGATGCACTATGATTTATAAGCTGATTGGACCACTAGAAATATGCTTATCGGTTCCCTATGAACCCATATATGCAATGTGTCTTCAAATAGTGTCCATAAACAAAATCCCTAAATTCGACACTCTTCCCCTTAAAGAAATGTAGCCTCCACGAACAATGAAAAAGAAGAGAACCTTTCATTTTTATTAATGATGGGAAGGATCTCGACTCTTTTTTAATTTCTCATTACAAAGCCAACTTAATTAGACTAGTTACCTAGGGATCAGACTATCTTTTCTTCAACATAACTTTGGTGCCATGTAAAAAAATGGAATTGACTGAATAGTCCAATAATTTTATTAATGATGGTCTCACATATTTATATTAATATGGTAAGAGAGAAATACAAATAGAAGAATAAGTCAAACTAGCAAGAACCTAGCTAGATTAACTAAACAAATAAATAAATAATATAAAAATAAATAATTAATAAGGCTTAAAATTGAAAGATCATGAATTGTGCTACAAATTTATAAGGCTTAAATTCTGATCATCCAGGTTATTGTTTTTTATTTATGGCTGAGATTATGACTCATAATGGGTAATTGTTTTTCTGAGAATTAATGAAGCTCCATTAAAATAATTTTTGTGAAACGTAATTAATATATAAGTGGACCATGATTTCATTTATGCAGGTGATTTTCATACATTTTGTATAGTTGTATTTAATAGAAACTTTAGTAAAGACACAATAGGAACCGGTTCTGTAGTTCACGTGCGAAAGCAAAAGGGTTTAAACCCAAATTTTAAAGAGTATATAATTTTAAGGAGTATAATGATAATAAATTAGAATAGACAATCCAAGTTTTTAATAATTAAAAGAGATAATAAAAATAGAAGAATAATATTATCCCTAATCTAATTTTTTCTTAACATCTTGTTTTTTAATTGTCAAGAAAACAACACTTTCTATTAAATAATAGATTTGCACCCTACTGTACTCCATATTTGCAACCCACTTATCTCTTTTTTTCTTAACATCCTGCTTTTTTCTTGTTAAGAAAATAACACTTTCTATTAAAAAAGGATTTGCAACTCACTCCAAATTTTTGAAGGTGTAATAAATTCGGTGGTTCAATTTTACCCTCTATGCCTCTATATGTTTAGCTGAAAAAACATATCTAGTTCAATCTTATCTAGAGCCTGAAGAAACTTATCATGACGTTTCTGGGTCCACTATATTCAGTTTGTTTTTCTCTCTTCTTGCTTACTATTTGCTAATTCATGATCTTTTCATTTTTCTACAGGTTTTGAGTCATCTCCTTTGCATGAATCTCCACTCTCATCAAACATAGGGTCTATGTCAGCTAATTGCCATGAATCTGCACCAGCATCAAGCATAAGGTGCCATGTAACTCCATTATCATCAATCAGACTCATTATTATATTCTCGGAATTGGATAGTGATGATTTACTATTCTAATCATGGGGGATTCATGAGTTGAATTTCTATTATTATTCTCATTATTGGATGTCATGATGCTTTTAGTCTCTAACATAGATTCTGAGTCACCTCCTTGCCATGAATCATTATTATCATTAAACATCATTTTTCCATTATCATTAATCGCACACATCATCTCCTCGAAATTGGATAGTGATGTTTCTCTATTCTCATCAGGAGATTCTTGAGCTGACTTTCCATTCGTATTCTTATTGCGGGATGTCATGATGTTTTGAGTCTCTACATTGTTATCGGTCAAAGGAAGCATATTAGCTCGAAAAGTTATGTAGAAAAAATCTCTAAAAAATACTATGTGCTAATGCGTGTGTACAAATATAATAAAGTTTTTATAAATATAAATAAAATATAATAAAAACAATATCTTAATTAACATCTCTACTAAATCTTTTTTTTTATTTAAATTTCAATCAAAAAATATAGACGAAGATAATATTTTCTTTTCAAAAGATATTTTGAGTTTTTAAATGTATTTATTCTCTAGGGCCTTTTTATTTAGATTTCTTAGAATGATATTTTATTTTATTGTTTTTCCGTTGTAGTTTTGATATGTTATATTGATTTCTTGTGTTATAAGTTAGTAATTTTAACGTTATCTGGTTCTCTCTGTAACTTTTCAATTTACATCGATAGGATCATTCAATTTTCTTTTATTAAGAACCATGCAATATCATTGTTAGATGTCTCTGATAATAACAACGTAAACCTTATCCCACTTAAGTGGGGTCGGCTACATGGATCACACGACGCCATTTTGCTCTGTCCCTAGTCATTCATGGAGATAAACCTTTCACTAACAAATATCTTTGAATAACTTCACAAAAGTTCTCTTTAGTCTCCCTCTATTTCTTATATACGGCTCCCTTACCATCTGGTCCACTATTCTTACTGACTCATCTAATTTTCTTCTTTGAACATGTCCATACCATCTTAAACGATAATCTCTCATTTTCTCTAAAATTGGTGCTACCCCAACTTTTTCACTAATGTGATCATTACGACTCCTATCTTTCACTGTATATATACCCACTCATCCCTCTCAACATTTTCATCTCTATCACATCCATCTTATATTCTTGGTTTTTTTTAATTGACCATCATTAACGGTTTACATTAATTGCTTCCTCCTCAATTACCATTGTTATCGATAATAATCTATCTCCACTTTTATAAACTTCAACCAGATTCTTCTTCCATACTTCATCCGCAATTATACCTACATCATTCCTATGACTCACTTTATCAGTGTACCAAAGTTTATAACCATCAATATCCTTAGCCTTTTCACCTACCCATTTAGTCTCTTATAGACATAAAATGTTTATCTTTCTATCTTTCATCACACCTATTACCTCCCAAGCTTTGCCTTTTAAGGTTCCAACATTCCACGTACTAAATCTAATCCTACACTCATTCACTTACTTCTTTATATATCCCTTCTTCTATAAAATGTCAGACGATGACATATTGCTAAAATGGTTTAGTGTGTCCATGCTTTTAGGATTCGGCAAATTTTTACGTTGGCTGCCGAAGCCTAACACAACCTCCTCTTTTTATCTGGGCTTAGGACCGGCTATATTATAGGCAGAGTATTACTTACAATAATAACAAAATACAATAAAATAATAACACTAAACACTAATAATAATTAAACTAGCACAAAAAATAACAAATAAATAAAGCGATAAACAATAAAAACAATAATCACAATACAATAAAATAATAACACAATACAATAAAACAATAAAAACAAAATAAAATAATAAATAAACAAACAAATAAATAAATAACAATATACAATAAAACAGAACAACCACAATGTTCAACAATAAAATAAAACAATAATTAATAAAAATACTATGAAAACAGAACAACAACAATGCTCAACAAATAATATACAAAGGTTAAGATATGTATGAGAAACAAAATATTTAATAAATCTATGTAATTTTAGTAAAATGCCTTAAAAAGAAAATCAAAATTAATTCATTTTGATAGATTGAGTAGGAGAAAGATTATTTTTTTATGTCAGGGATTAAAATAAAGGACTAAAATATAAATGCAGGAAAAAAATTATTTTTACAAATGCAGAAAATTAATAATAATAATAATAATAATAATAAATAGGGAGGGAATTGTGCGACAGTTATAGAAAAATTAGGAAGTTCAATAAAAAAATAATAATAAAATAAATAATAATAATAATATAAAATAAAATAATAAAATAATAAGTAAATAAATAAATAAATAAGTAAAATTTAAATGAAAAAAAAGAGAGAGAGACCCGTAAAAAAATGACCGTTCAACAACAAAAGATAAAATAAAAAAAAAGTTGTTAGCACATAAAAAGGGAATTGTTATAACAAACTTTGACCATTCTCTCCTTCATCTTCCCTATCTCCCAATGGCCGCCAACATTAACCGGAAAACTCCATCCAATGGTGGTGGTAAATACATTTACACAAATATATTAATGAATTCCTAATAACAACATTTAATGTTTTTAAGTGATTGTGCAGGTACTTAGCTAGGTGTTTCTATCTTCCCCTCTCATACACAAAATGAAATTTCATAGCTATGATGATGATGATGGTAATCAGATTAAATGATTAGTGATGAAAATTAATTGCGATCATTGCTAGTTAAGAATAGAAGATAAGAAAAGAAAGGAAGTTATAACTTGTAATTGTTCATGTGGATGATATTACATAATAAAGAAGAAGTGAAAATGATTTAAAACATAAAAATGAAACAGAAATACGAATAATAAAGCAGTACTCAAAAAGTAAAATCGACAAAGGAATAAGAAGAAGAAGAATTGAAGAGAGAGAGAGAGAGTTCCTTATGAGAGTAGAATCTGATACAACACATAATAATCATAACATGTATGAATAATATTGAATAAACGTACCTGGCCGTAATTGAAATAACATTTAGGATATGTGATTACCCTTTGGATTAATTACCGTCTTATTTGGAAAATTCTCTAGACCCTTTGGATTTGCAGTCATTTTGTCAAGAAATTGAAGAAATTTCGTCCTACCACTGTTGCCAGAATCACAAAAGGAGATGATGACTTTTCATTTTTTTAAAAAAAATTCAAAACTGCTCACTAATTTTATTAAATGCATGTGAATAGATTTCATAGACAATTTTATTTTTGGTAACATTGATTAGTAAATAAATTACTCCTCCGTCTTAATGTCTATTATAATGTAATGTTCATGTTTATGTGTATGTTTATATTTATGTTTATGTTTATGTTTATGTATATGTTTGTGTTTGTGTTTATGTTTATGTTTTTGTTTATGTCTGTTGTTTTTTATCAAGAAGCATAAATTTTTATTAAACTAGAGAATTAAAATACAAAATAGGTCTGCAAAAAAGAAAATTAAAATGATAATACATAGAAAACTTAAAAATGTAAACATGGATAGGAGTGAGCCGTCGTCGTCGCAAAAACCCTGTCATCTTCTTCATCTTTCATTCATGAGAATTTGTGGGTAGAAAAGAACCGTCACTAGTAGAAACACCATTGAGTAGTGGTTGTTCAAAGATCCATCCCAAAGGATCTACACCTCTTATCGGCAATAAATCAATCAATTTGGTTTTCAAGGAAGCTCCATGAGTAGATCTCACGGAAACAAAAGCACCCACAAAACTAATTTAGAAGAATATTGGGTAGAAAAAATTCCTCTTGTCGTCAAAATTCCTAGACCAATTTATTTGAAATGAAAGAAACATAAAAGCAGACTAATGAAAGTGACAGACATCTCCTTCCCCGGCATTAACCGGGGAAGGAGACGCCGATGAAAAAACTCGTACAAAGACGAGAGAAAAGATCTCATTACCACCCAAAAAGTTGAGAAGAGGGGGAGAGAGGATAAAGCCAACTCAAGAGAGCTGACCCTACTATTTTTATATCTTTTGTAAGAAACTTTACTTTAGTGATTTCAATTTAGGAGTTCAAAAATAATTTTGAGACATTTTAATAATTTAACGAGAATTTGGATAATGAAATTTTTTTGCGATTTAGTGTCATCCTTTTTTAAGGAAGATAATTAGTCATATGATTAAAATATAAAATGACTTTTTTTTGCAATTTCTTTGAGATGTTATGTAAGAGAGGATTTCTAATCCTTTTACAATGTTGTCATCATATATAGCCATTGCGAAAATATAGATGTCAAATATGCTGAGACGTTACAATAAATAATGATTGTCCATTACTAGTCGTTGATATTGACCGTTATGTATCTTTGCGATATATAATTACAGTCGCTTTATTGCACTAAATCATTATTGAAGTTTATAAATGTGCATGCCAGCTTGAAAAGAATTGGAAAATATTAAGCTTAATTACTTGCACTATAAGCTTACTAGGGGTATTTTGGTAATTTCAGTGGTTTTTCTTATTTTTTTGATGTGTAGGGGCCTTGGGAAGATATTTTTGAATTTGAATACACACTAACTAATGACTATATTTACACAGACAAAAAGGTGGAGAGATTTATGCAAGCAATCAAGAAAATAAGAGAAAAATTAGGCAGTTTGGGACTGCAGCGCTCGAAAATTGTTAAATCAAAATGAAAACAATGGAGACGCCACCAAAATTTTTATAAAGGATATTTTGGAAAACCTTTTAAAATAATAATATTCTTTAAAAATCAAATTGGGTTCAGGAGTCGATTGGGCGTGGGGAAGGTGTTAGGCACCCCACAGCACCCGTCTATAAAAACGGTTACCCTAAGCTTATTATTTAAAAATAAATATGACCTTAATTTTAATTTTATTTAGATTACCAAATAATATCAATATATACAATAAAATAAGAATAAAAAAAAGTATTTACATAATTGGACTTGACCTATGTAACATCCTGAAAATTTAATACAGGATTAAAGAGTGTTTTGGTAAATGATAAATGGAGAAATTAGGAATTTTGGAATTTTTAGGAATTTTTGGGGATTTTTGGGGATATTTTGGAAATTTTGAGTAATTAATGTGCATATAATTAATTAAGAAAATGAAGAGTTTGAAATATGAGGGAATGGTGAAAATTAAAATATTTTGAAGTTTAAGAAGATTGGAGGCTGGTTTAAGTGGTTTTGAATTAAAAAGAATACATTATGGCAAGTTTGGGCTGCAAATTATCACAAACCTCCCTTATTGCACCCAACCAAACACGCCCCTTCCTTCTTCACTCCTTAAATTTGTGGACTCCTCCTCCCTCTGAACGGAAAACGCGTCGGTCACTCCTCCTCCCTTCATTTTTCTTCATTTTCTCTACACCCACACACTCATTCATCATCCTTTACTCAAAAAGCTTCCTTATTTCCATTCTTCATCTCTTCTTCTCTATAGATTAGTGAGAAACGCGTCCGATCTGTGGTTGGTTGTGGGGAAAACCGGAGGCGCAGCTTTCCGGCGACGGTGGTCCTGTTTCCGGCGAACGACGGCGGTGAGCGGTATGGGGGCCCTGTTCTGTCATTTTCTTGAGTTTTCCTCTTATTTCAACTTCATTTCTTCATTTTTCCTTTCCTTTCTCTTGCTCTAGCTCGGCCACCATCAAAAGAGAAGTGTTTTCCGGCGACTTTAGGCGGCGGCCGGAGGCAGTGATTCTTCCTTTTTCATTTTTGAACTCCGTAAGTTTTCTTAGCACTTTGTGATGTAAATTTTTTATTGAAGTTGCCTCTTTTGAGTTTAGGGTTTGGCCATGAATAGATTTTTGGGACTTTAAGCAATGATTTGTATCATGTACAAGTGGTAAATTGGAGATTCTTGAAAGTACTTAAGTTGTTGAAGTTGGAAATTGATTTCTGAATTTTTGTTTTGGCTCTTTAAGTAAGGGTTTGCTAAAGGATATGGCTTTGGACTAAATTGGTGGTTATGTAGTGATAGTTGAAGTTGTTTGTTGATGTTGGAATGTTAATTTTAGTTGGATTGGTGTTTGGGAGAAAGTTGGATAATTAAAGTGTTGATTTGAAGTGACTTTGGTAGATTAAAGGTTGCTTGAGTTTGGAAGAGCATTTTGGGTGTTATGGAGGTCTTTTTGAGTGACCCATTTTAATGCAAATGTGGTATTATAGTGGGAGTTTAATATGGTGGGTTAATTTTACAAGGATTGCAAGAAATGGTTAAGGTTAATGATTTGGAAGTTATGAATGGATGGTTAATAGAATTACGATAGTTTAAAGGATGTAAACATGGTTTGTAATGGAAGTAAATTATTACTTCAATAATGTTTTTGATTTTGGTGAAAGGTAGGCCAAAGTCACTAATATTGTGTTTTGATCAACTATGATATCATTGTAGACATTGGTGAATCGAGTGGAGCTCGTGAAAAACAATAGTTGCGAAGATCCATTATTTTTGAGCTGGATAGGTAATCATCCTCACCTTACTGTAACAGTGAGTATGATGTTAGATGGGCTTTTTCAAATCCTTTTCCATATACATACATCTATATTCTAAAAGCAAAAAATTAGTTTATAACAATCAGGCTATTGGGTGCCTTTTAACTCAACTATTTTCTTATTAAGATTTTTATTTACTATATAGTATCCTGTTGTGAATACTCTGATTATGGATGGTTGCTACATGACACTGTTTGTACCATCGGCCGATGTAACCGTTTGATAACGCAATCAACGGTTAGTTGTACTAGTCCTATTGAGTAGAGACAGGGACTTACGGTTTCCGAGTAGAGACGGGCTCCGTATTACTTCTTGCTGAGTAGAGACAGGGGAAGTATGCCTGCTGATTAGAGACAGAGGCGCAGTGTCACTTATGTTATTTGGTTTATTTGGAGATGGTGAATCATATTACGGATTGACGCAGATCTGGAGAAACATGTATAAACACACATATATTTATTACACTGTTTTTTTTAATATGGCACCTTGTAGACGCCCTGCTACCGCATATCTTATTTTTATAGTGAGTTGAAAGATGATTATTGAGACAAAGTTGTCTCACCCCACGTTTACTGATATTTTTGCAGGTGATCATGCCGAGACCCAGGGGACGGGGAAGGGGAAGGGGCCGTCCGGTCCTCACCAATGATGTGAGACAGCCGGAGGTAGTATTTTGGAATATATGTATTGCCAATACTAGGGTGCATACGCTTCCGCATTTTGTTGTATCGTGTTTTGAATGTGGTGGAAGAATTTTATGAATTACTCGTTTATATTGACTTTTGATTGTACATACAAGTGCAGGTACTATTTCTGTTATGTATGGAATTACGAAATCGGGCCACCAGCCCACGATATGCCACATGGTTACTACAATGTGTTCAGTGCTTATGATTTGTGTTCTGTGTTGGCATAGTCATATTATGCTGAAATTATGGTGAATGATGTGATGTTTGTACAGGTTTCAAAATCTTGATCATGTTAAGGAATGTTCTTTTCCTAACATGGTTATTTTGTAAATGTGATATCTGGTATGAATTGATGATGTTTTCTTTTTATATAACCATGTTAGATGGGCCCCTCTCTGGCATGGTTATCTGTTAATGTGTTTGGTTATTTGTGATGTTGTTTACTTTTTCTAACCATGTTAGTTGCATTCTTACTAATATGGTTAGGGATTAAATATCCATGATAGTTTTATTGTATTAGGATATTCTTTTCTATCATGGATAATACATAAATGATTAGAAATTTCTTTTTCTAACTATGATAGTGATAGTGATCTTATGGAGATATTCTTTTTCTATCATAGTTAGTAAATGAATTTATTGAATTAGAAATTATATATTTAATGATTTAGGGAATAAGTAATAGAATGTTACAACCTAGGATAAATCCTAGGGCCTACGTACCCTTAAGGGATCAAAGCCCATGTAATTCGAAAGGGGTAGAAAAATAAGATTTTTTAAATAACATTTTATATTTGGTTTGTATTTTTTTATTTAAGAAAAACCTATGATAATTATTTGGATTAAAAAAAATATTTTCCTTTGAAAAGCATTGGATTAAACTCTCATGGAATAAAATGAGTCATTCAGCATAAAAACCCATAAAACGTGATCTAATTTATTGATAAAAGACCTTTTCATCTTATTTATTTTTTTTAAAAAAAATCTTTTGTCATGATACATAGGCCATAGAGGGCAAAAATAAGCCAAATAAATTGAAGAGACAATTTGAAAGGCAACATGCAGTAAAGCAAACATGTGTCGGAATGCAAACATATATGTAGCCACACATACATTTGGGATTCATGATTTTGTTTTTCCTTTTTTTTAAAAAAAAAACATAGCACACACCAAATGTTGGTATATAATAAACAAAGAGCCAAGTTGAGAAGGGAGAAAAAAATGGGTTGTAGTAAATCATGATAGTAAAACGTTCAACAAGACATTTGAGTAAGATTATAGCTAAAAGCATCAATATTCATCCGAAGCAAGTTTATATTGGAAAAATTCATCACACATAATGAAATATTTAACATGGAATAATAGTAAAGATCATATAGAAGTATGCTCAATGCTCGCAAGAATTTGCCTCTATCTCAATCGTGGAGATATTCATTGGCTAGAGCAATCATAGCTATAAGTTTGTCAAAAGGATCTCCTATTTGGTATGGTACCCCCGATGTGAAAATGAGATGAACATGCATGAGACTCTCTAACGTATTTCTTTCAACTCACCAGAGTAACTTCCTCTTTTTCTCTCTTGTCCCTCACAGATTTTTTTCTCTCTTGCTCTCAACTCAATCGTGGGCGTCCCTCAAAAGAAATGTCTCCTCCTATTTATAGGTGTGATACATGAGGTGATTGTGGAGAAAATTCATCCCAAAAATATGTGAAATATGTTCTAAAAGGAAATTGTCAAATATGAGGTGATTTTCTTTCCTTCTCATTTTGAACTTTGTGCACTAGTCAACCCTCCAATACATTTCAAATTTCTCAATTTCCTATTCATGCAACATGTCCACGTGTGAAGCAACTCACTATGAGAGTAAGATATCTTCATATGTGATCAATATGGAATAAACAAGAACAAAAATCCCTCTAATTCCAATTTCATTTTAATTCAAACAATCATATGGGATTACATTCAAAATGCTTCCAATTTTACCTTCTTCTCTCACATGGAATTGGCGCAATTTCTTCCTATTCAAAATTCAAAATGTGAACTAGTATCGAAAATTTGTCAATGACAATGAACCAAATCAACAAAATGTATTTTGGTGACATGAGCACATATCCCTCCAATTAAATGAGGGTAAAATCAAGGATCAAGAAATATTCAAATATGCAATCATACCTAATGCATTCCTCACACTTAATCAATATTTTGACATATTCTTGACTGTTCCCTCCCTAATTTCCCAATGCATTTCCCTTTCAAAAAATGTCTATTGAATGTTTCAATGATCAATTTAAAATTTGTATTTATTTTTTTTGATTTTTTTTATCATTTTTTATTATCTCATTAAGAAAAAAGTCGTATGCCAAATTTTTAATTTTTTATTTTATAATTTATTTTGTGGGGCCCAGACAAAATAGGGTATTTACAGGGAATTTATTGGATTTGAATATATTTAAAGAGCACATATGCATCAGCTAAAAGAGTAATTTTTCATTTTGACTCATTCATTCACATGCATGCACATATTTTGGATAAAAAGAGGGAAGAGAGTAACAAATTATTATTATTATATATGTACATCATTGTGCAAGGACTTAGGAAGTAACACAAATAGAAAGCACACATCACACATACACACGCAAGAGAGAGAATATTCACGAGCTGAAAAAGAAAAGAAGGAAAGAAAGAGGTGACGAACAAACAAAAGGAAATTCATCTCATACACGCCCGCAAGCCGAGGGAAAAAGGAAACAATAGTCTTCGACAAGCATAAGGAGGAGAAGCAATAGTCTTTTGAGAGAAAGTTGTTGATATTGGTTAATCATCCTTTATCTCTTTAAAACTATATTTGTTACTATGTTTTCAGATTTAGTTTCAATAATTTATGGGATGAATTTGAACCATATGTCTGGCTAAATTTCTTTATTCGACTTAGAGTAATATGAACTTATTTGATTCTTAGATATTTTATTTCCTACTATTAGTTATGTTTAATTTAATTTAGTTTATTTAATCTTGTTATTATTGTTTATTGTTTAGTGATTGGCCACCATTGAACATGTTTATGGAATTTAAAATTGGACTTGAAAGAGGGAATTTTATATAGACCATGAGATTAGATAGTGTAGGATTAGAATTTTAATCTGATTTGCAACTAGGATAGACATATACCTAGAAGCCCTACATAGTCACATCAGAGCGGCACCGGTATAAATTAGGCTTAGTAAATTAGAGCAAGACATTGCATAATTAAGCTAGACAAGGATATAGATGGAAACCGAAAGACATTTATAGACACTAGTTATGTAGATTAACTAATTTGATTAATTCATGATTAATTTATTGGAAATAAAATCTAAGAAACAAATAAGGGATTAGTTACTCTAAGTGCCTGTTTGGATACATTTTCAAAAGCTATTCTGGCTCCCAAACCTAGGTTTCACCCAAAGACATCCAAACACTCAATTTTTTTTGGATAAGCTATTTTGAGAAGAAAAGCTAGGTTTGAGGTTCCAAAAGCTATTTTGAGAAAAACTACATTTTTCTCATTTTCTTGTTGAAAGTTTCGATCTCTCATTTAGGAAAAACACTTATTTCAAATGAAAGGAACATGGAAAGCTATTCATCATAACTATTTTCAGAAAAAACTATATTCAACTCAAAATGTATTCTTAAAAACTATTGTCGTAAAGCTTAATCCAAACACTCTCATTTCATCTAAAGCTATTTTTCAGAAAAGTTATTCTACTCAAAAGCTATTATCAAAAAGCTATTTTCCCAAAAGTTATTATCTAAAAGCTGAATCCAAACAGGCCCTAAGTTGATCTCGTGTTTCGTGAATTTCACTCGTGTTACTGTAGTTTTTCTTAGATCATAATTAATTTTTTTTACTAGCTTATAAAATCAATTCTCTTGTTTTACTCAACTTCAATGAAAGTAGGAAATTTAGTGCCTAAGTAATAATTGTCTGAGTCTATGTGGGATCGACTTTGATTTTACTATTTTACGATCCATACACTTGCGAAAAAATTTTGGTAGCATCAGGCTATTGTCAAGCCCCAAAATTTGTAATTGTGACCTGTACAAAGTTCAAGGTATCTAAAGTTCATAAACCATTTCAACCAGTATTTTCAAACAATTACCATTTCAAGCATTTAATTATATCATTCTTTATCTTGATACATATAAAGATAAATACACCAGGTAGATCAAGGTCTAGGTAAAAATTATCAACTATATACCTTTGTAGCTTGTAGCTACATGATAATTGGTCCAAGTGTCCTCATGGTTTTGCGACACATGTCGCATTCTATTAAATCAAGAAATTTAATTTGTATTTACTTTGATTGAAAATTAGAGCAATTACTATGAATATGAAATCCTACTAAATAAAGAAATTTAATTTGTATTTACTTTGATTGACAATTAGAGCAATTGCTATGAATGTGACATCCTACTAAATAAAGAAATTTAATAATTTGTAATTACTTTGTTTGGTAATGAGTTGATTACTACGGATGTATATGTGTAATTGTATAGTGTATACATTTATTCCTTTATGGATGTGTGTTAATAGTGTCATTTGATAGAGTTCATAAATAAAATATCATTTTATTTCCATATTTAAATTCAATTGTAGGGATAATCAAATTTGGAAAGATTGTGAAAAATAAATTTTTATTTTATCAATCGTAGTGCAGAGGAATTTTATGCCTAAAATGTGTGTGGAACTTAAATATCATTCTTTTTATGACCTAATTAATTCGCATGCATTGCGTCTTTTTTTACATGTTAAATTTTATTTAAAATGAAAACTATATATCTTAGTTGTTTGTAACAAGGATGTTATTGGTCCACTTGGTCTCCGAATAAACTGACACATGTCCCCTGCTCTAATAGTATGACTTAGAAATTAATGTGGGATCATTAGACATTGAATGTGATCATACATCAAATATGGTGGTATTGCGAAAAATCGTCATTTTCAATCATATTCAATTCTGATTTGTAAAAATCAATTTGAAATAAATCAAATATTTCAATAATCATTTCTTATACATTGGAAATGTCTATAAATACCTGCAATGGTCGAGTAAGAAAACACTGATCCAGATGAAGAATGATTGAGAGAAATGATGATTTTTCTAGTTAGAAATTTTATGATGGTTGCTTTTGCAAAGGTTAGGAGTATGATGCAGAAGAAATCGAAGGATTGGTAGAAATGGAAGAGCAGATGATAAAGCTGGAAGAAGAGGAGGAGAATACAATTGCAAGGGAGATAGAAGAAGAACACAAAAAAGAGGGAGATGAGATTTAATGGTAGAAGACTAAAAGATGATTAGATTGTCCCAAGATTGTATTTTTTATGCAATTTACATTGTTCAATGTTTTAAAATATCTAAAATTCTCTATTTCATTGTAATCTAACTAGTAATTGAACTTAATTTCCTATTTGTGTAATTTTAATTGTTATTACGATATAATTTTCATTTTGTAACATCCTGAAAATTTAATACGAAATTAGAGAGTATTTTAGGAAAAAATGAATAAAAAAATAGAAAATTTTGAATATTTAGGATTGTTGGGGATATTTTTAGAGGTATTGGGGAAATAAGTGCCTAAAATAATCAATTAAACAATTGGAAAATTGTTATAAATAAAATATGTGTGGATGTTCATAATCCAAATGACTCTTAAAATTCCCTTTATGAATATACTATGATATATAACTCTCATATTGAAATGTTTTAAGTGTATTACTCTATAACCTCCAAGTGTACCATTATGTTACTTAAGTCTCTTCTTTATGTATTTGTAACTCAAGAGGTGCTTTGGATGCCTATATATAGAGACTGTGTACAATGCAATGTTACACACAAATGAATAAGAAATGCTCTCCTTTCTCTCCAATTTTCTCTCTAGTCTTTTGTTCATCATCTTCTTCTCTTCTTTTTTATATATATTCTCTAGTTTCTATATTCCCTTTAGTTTTATAACACGTTATCAGCACGACGCTTTAACCAATTTAGGTATACTTCTTTCATTATTTTATATATATTTTCATATATTATATTATGCCATTTATTATTATTATTATATTATATATATAATACCATTTATGTTTATTTATTTATTTGTTTCTTCGCATCATATCATTACCCCTTTCGAAGGGTTAGAGAGACTGTCACAATGAATTCGAATGGTCGGTTGACCGCCTGTAATTCATACGTCCTTTAATTTCTCACGAAAATCCCCGTTGAGCATATTTAAGTTTAATATTTAAGGTGGTGGTGGTAGGAGGCCGGCGGGTTGTTTGGGGAGGGGGTGGTCGGGAAAATTGATGAAGAAGGGGTAGGGAAAGGGGAAGGAGAGAGAGAAAGGGTGAGAGGATTTTATTATTATTATTCGTGGGTCCCACGTGGTCAAAATTTATTAAATTGAAGTCTCTTGGGACTACAATTTAATTTCTCTAGTTAGTGGGACTTTTTCTATATTTTGTCCCTTACAAGAGACCTGTAATTAATTTTCCCAAGAAAATTCGTCATGCTGGATTTCGTTCATTTACCTCGTATTGCCACGTAGATTAATGAATGTGGGCCACACGCAAACACAAACTTCTGTTTGCCTCAAGTTAACGGCGAGGCTAAATTTGTCCCATTTTTATTTACAATGTACGGTTTTGCCCCGTCCAATTTATGGGTGCCAGAGTTGTCCATTTGAAAATTTACGGTGGGTAGTTTTGCACCTTCGCCCTTTATTTTAATTCAAAAGGAAAAATTCTTTATGTGTAGAACATGGGAACTGAAGCTTGTCCATATTTCATGAACAGCAAACATGGTTGTAGATGCTTTTGTAAAGCATGTCATTGGCTCAGTTACAGGTTATCAACCTATTTTAGTTCCTTATGCTTTTATGCTTTCTATGTTGCATTCTGATTGTAATTTGTTTTCGAGCACCATTTGAATAGATTGAATTGCTTTCTGTTATAAAAAAATTAAAAAAACTCAATCCGAAAAAAATGGCAAAATAAAAAAATGTATAAAAATTTTATTTCCCTTTTTTTATACATTTTATTTTCCTCTTATTTTCAAGATTTGATGACTAAGTTTTTGTCGGAAGATCATTTTATTATAATAAATGGAAGGTCATATTTAAATAGTAGTACATTTTTTGTCAAAATAGAACTACCTAAATATATTCTAAATTTAATTCTGTAATTCAGCAAATCTTCAATCAAACAAGAGACCCCTTTTTTTACATTATGATATATAGGCAGAAGTCTAAGTATTTTAATTCATAAAATAAAGGGCAATGACCCTATATTGCCTTTCAAGTAACCACCACGGACCACTGGGCACCCTAAACTAATATCGGGTACAATTTTACCCTTGAAGTAACCAAAATGGTCCAATTTCACCCTTCAGCGACGGTAAAGTTGACACGTAACGTACCGTCCACGTATTACAAATTTATTTGATTTTTTGCATAACTTTATTTCTCTCTAATCACATATGATTATCCTCATAAACTACTTAAACTATTCTCTCATAAGAAAAAATCTGGCTTTTCAGATTTTGATTATGATTGATGTTAATTTTAAAATCCTCGATTTATTTTCTCTTTATAAATATTAACAAAATACAAAGGAGTTATATAATAGATAAAATATTAGTAAAAAATAAATAATTTTTTTATATTGATTTTCATAATTTAAAACAAAAGGTTAATCATATTTAAGCATGAACAAAAAGTTTCAAGAAGACAATACTAGAAAAGACTTCAAATAACTAAGAAGTTTCCTTGTCTAATACTAACGATTAAGGCCCCTTTGTTTACAAGAAAGTAGGCCTATGGAAATGGAAGTCTTCAGATTCTATCAAGTTCACATGTTTAGTTGACAAAATTCTCACCAATTACATTCTCGGGTGCCACTGAGTTTCAGAACCCACTTTCCATCATACACGTGCAACATTCGATTTTAGATAATTACAATCGATTTGAACAACCTACATTCGATGTTTTATAGTTACAATTGCTTTTAGCAGGTCACATTTGATTTTAGTTAGTTACATTCAATTTTAACTACTTATCGTGTTTACTAAGTTACATTAAAATCTACCTTTAACGTTTTTCAGACAATCATTTCAGGTAATTAACAAATAATCATTATGGGAAATATGGTCATTTACACATATCTCTAATAAAAAATTTTCATTTCAATCCAATTCCTTTCATGTATCAACCAAACGAAGCAACCTTCATTTCATTTCCTCTAAATTCCAGCTATTTCCTTACACTTTCATTTCAGCTATTTTCTTTCCTTTTCTCTTTTGCAACCAAATGAACCCTTAATCTTCATAAAATTAAAGCATAAACCTCAAAAGAAGTTTATGGTATTTGATTTAGTCTATCTCAAAATGATTGTCTCTGTTTATTATTTAGGACATTACATTAATCTAAGTGATACCAGATATATAGGTTTAACCTAATAGTGGCCAGTGTTACTTGAACAAACCATTTTTAATCCCCACAATACAAGTATTTGAGAAACTTTATGTAGATATATATTATGAGAGAAATTTCATCTATACATGATCATGGAACATTGCATAGATATATGATCAATTTTATGTGAATAAACATCACTTAGACAGGTCACTTAGTCAAGTTAAGACATCCCCTAGAGTGGATATGCAGACAATAGAAATTCACATAATATTTCTTGAATGTTCAGTGTAAAGAACAATCCTATCCACTATTAGGTTAAGACATCACCTTGCCTCATTTTAATATTTCTCATTAATCATAAAATGAGGCAATGTGATATTAGTATAGAAATACTATAATAAAGGGCCCGAAATTAAGATTGAGTTTTTGTCCCTTGGGAAAGAAAGAGTCATAATTATTGTGTGGTTGGTTAAGATGTTAGAGGGGAGGAGAGGCTTGAGAAGAAGGATCTAATCCTGTGTTAATTAACAATATAAAGATACTCTCTCAATTTCTAAATATAAGATCACTTTGACCAATTTTTTTTTAAGTTAAGTTAATTAAAAATACCACTTACTTTTAATTTATCCTAAATGTGATTGTATTATACAATATAGTTTATAAGTAAAATTAGTTTTGAGCAAAATAAAAAAAAAACTAAATATTTTAAAGTAATTAATTTTACATTTTTTGACTTCAACTAAAAAAGTCAACTTGATATTATAAAATTGGTGATTGGTGACATGAGATTATATAATGAAAGCTTGAAAAGAAGAATTAGATAATCTTATGCTTTTATAATACTCCCTCCGTTCTTACATATAAAATCACTGTAGGGATGAAAGCTTGTTCCTAAATATAATATCACTTTCTAATTTGACTCAAGTTTCCCAAATTACCCTATACTCCCTTCACCCAAAAAATAGTGGTTTGAAGGTGAGAGATATTTTTAAAACTTAGGTGAGAGAATTTTGGAAATTTCATGTAATCCTAACTCATTGGAATGTCTTCCTTAATCTCTCTAAATTTGCTAAAGTGATCTTATATTTAGGAACAGAGAGAGTAATTCATTAGAAATCAGATAAATTAATAAGAAAAAGACAGTTTTGTGGAAAGTGAAAATCATTTCTGCAAATTCATTCGCTGCTCTCTTATATTACTTATCCATCAAGAACAAGCAATAAGATTTAGATACTGGAATACCATCTTTGTTTCTTTATATATATATATATATATATATATATATATATATATATATATATATATATATATATATATATAAAAGGAATGCCTTCTACCTGTATTTTTTCAAGTATGAATCTACCCAGCCCTCATCGGGTACACAATTATGGTCAAGAGTTCGACTCTTAAAATGAGTGAGTCAAACCTCTTTCCTAAAATTTTCATATTAAAAAGTTCCTATTCACTTATAAACTAAATTTTATGTACACTTCCCCTCCTCAACCTCATATAAGAATTACACTTTATGTTATGATGATAACACCTCATAAAGACTTGTTTATTAGAGAAAATCACAAACTAAGTCCCATTTAGCTATTTGAAACCAAGTATAATGATTGACATGCTTATTCCTTTTTGTATGCAAAGAAAATAACTCATTCTAAGTCCAAGAAAAAGGTAAGATGGAATAAAAACCAAACACCACTTACATGAGTTTTCTATGGAAGAAAATAAAAATTGTCTAGGGTAGAGGAATATAACTTTTCAAAATGGTGAACACAATTTTATTCCCATACTCAGTCTCTAAAATCCAATATAATCAAATATAATGATATCAAGAAAGGGTTCAATTTCACAATGTAAGATAAGAATACATCTGTATAGAATGCAAGCAACACAAGGATTTATGAAATCTGTGTGCTGCAAAAGAGAACAACCCATACAAACAACCATTGTATAGATAGTTTTGTAGCAGCCAAGCTTGAGATCTAGTACGGACGCCTTCAATGCTTTAAACTAAACGAACGCAGGCTGTGACCATGTGTAGCTAAAAGAGCTTGATAGGTATGGGTGTATAAATGAAAATATATTTGAAATAAGAATACCTGAAAGGACAAAATTTAAAGTGTCAATCAACATTCTATTTAGTAGTGAAACCAATAATTTGAATCTTCCATACATATAAAACTAAACTCATATAATACAAATTTAAAGCAATAAAAAAGAGAAGAAGTTAGTATAAATTAACTGTCACTTTCATAGTGCAGAAATACATATACTACTATGAATGGGATTTAATAAGATCCTATCCTATTTGTTTCGCCGTCGGGATTCCCCATTTTGGGGGTGACGACTTCCTAAGGGTTCGAACCCATGACCTGGTGCGTACGCAGTGCCCTACCTTCCCCTTTCTTATCAACTGGACTACGCCCCCTTGGGCAGATCCTATCCTATTTGTGTCTAAGCTATTAAAATTTTCATATATGAAAACTTTTTCTGGCCTGATCTCACTCACGACTAAGTCATTCGATAAAGGGAAACAAAACACTTCATCCCCAAATTATATTTTTATTGAGGATTGTCTTTGTTTTGTTTATTTTGGGTGGGGGGATTGAAGCTGGTTCTTGAGGGAGTTTGCCAAGTTTGACCTATATGAAACCTGCTATGTAGTTATAATTATAAGAATAGAATTTTGATATCTAAAGAATATTTAGATAGACGAAGATATCTATTAAGATTTATTATTATTATTAATATTATTATTATTATATATGAAGCTAGGGAAACACGGGGAAACATAAATTAAATATGAAGCTAAAGGCTGAGCCACAAACCAAAAAAGAAATACCAAAATACTATTCCCACTTTGGATGACTAAAAATGTCACCCGTGACCACATACATATGCTATATGTCGCATTAGTAGCAGAGTATTTTAAAGGTGTTACACAAAATAGATGAGTATCTGAAATATTCCCATGAAGCCACAAGAATAAAAGAGTTTCACATAACAAAAGAGAACATTCTAAAAAGCAGACAAAAGAGAACCAATGCCTTATTAGTTGTAAACAGCAAAACAAAAAAGCAAAATTTAAAACTTAACTCTACATCAAGGATAAAGGGAGATGACCCACTGCAATATCATGACAAAACTATCCTATCACATAATCACCTACTAGGGATTACAGCAAGGAAAAGGGAAGAAAGAATTCATGCCACATGATGCTATAGAAGCCAAAAACACCCCTAAAAGAATCTGGAAGATAAATGAAAAAAGTAGTATACGGTGCAAGTTTTACCTCTAATTTTCAAGCAAACAAAATCCAAGGTTTGTAGACTCAATCAGCCTGCAGATGCCACAAATTAAAATCAGTTTCCACAAAAGTTTGCAATTGGAATGACACGGTTATAGAACTTATATCTATGAGTTCAGTTTTCTTGTAGGGTATTTGGCCAATGTTATTATATACTTCTTTAAGAGCTTCTCAGTCTGATCATACAGACAATAAAAAAACAACTCATTTGAAGTGTAAAAATTGAAGACAAAAGGTGAATCTTTCTAAATCTGTATACTTTGACGGATTTTGCAACTGATTCAAGATTTTGCAAGATATGTATACTTTGACGGATTTTCCTTACTTTGCAAGGGTAGCACGAGTTTGAGACTCTAAATTTATCTCCAGTATATTTGTAAGTCTTTAGCATTTTGTTGCCCTGAATCTTTCTAAATCTGACCATTCTTTCAGAGTTAAACATATCAAGGCATAGTGAGCACTACAGGATCATGATGGCCTATTTTGGCAATCATCTTCTGCAAATTTACTTTTGTTTTTGGAATTACCGACTCTGGTCCCTTCCAATTGGGGAGAGCAATTGATAAGTCATTCATAAAACTTGAGCACACTTTAATTATTTTACACTGAACTAAGTTCCATACATTTTATCAAATGTATAAGAAATCATCAGTGGTTAAAATTTTTATCAGCAGCTTTCCGTCACCAGCTGCCTGCCAACAAAGCTTCACTCACTTGAGGTCACTAGTACACAATGTATTGAAAAACTGAAGACAATACATCCTCACTTAACAATGACTGATACTATCTAACTTTATTTTTGATGCCAGTCGAAATTTATACATATAGACTTTTGACATGAAGCGAACATAGCGAGATACCTTCTCATTTTTTGGAGTGAAAATGGCTTTGACTGTTTCAAAGACCTCTTCAACAGGCTTTGCAGCATCAATCTAACAATGAAAATGTAAGCCCTCATTACAGAAAAGAATCAACAACTAAACAAAAATATTATATAAGCGCTAAAGAGGGGGGATGAGTTACCTTATGAACTTTTCCCTTCTCATCATAATAATTTATTACTGGGAGACTAGACTCCAAGAAAACCCTAAACCGCTTCCTTATAGTTTCAATGTTGTCATCCACTCTCCCCTTTATTAATAATATACAACTGTAAGGACATAAAATGATGAAAACTACAAGACATAAAAATCACCAACAAAGAAAAGGGATTAACCTGGTTTCTAGAAAGGAGACGCTTCTCCATCTCTTCCTCAGGGCAGTCAAAATACAAGACAAATGTTGGCTCTATTCCAGTCTGCAAGACCATAATACATATTGAAAGTTAATGTAATATACGTTGATTCCTCCAGGAAAACAACAAAAGGAAATTTGTATGATGAAAATGAAAACCCACCACTTCTTCAAATGCAGCACGGTTTTCCTCATTACGAGGAAAACCATCAATAAGAAATTTGTCATTTCCATTTTCCTGCATTGCTCGTTGTAGAAGTTTAATTGTTACTTCTGAGGGAACAATTTTCCCTTCTTTAATCATATTTTGAATCATTTCACTGTCAAACATGCAGCAAACAACCATGCAAATAAGATCAAGCCCAGAATATGTTTATTTTAAACACAATAACTTAGATTTGCAACAGAAGTTGTAAGGAATATACAAGAATCATTATACGAAGATATGTAAACATCATAAATCAGTACTAAATGAGAAAACAGCGAATCATTGATACAAAAAAAGTTTCGTCAGAACCAAGATTTATTCTGCATTAATTCAATGACATTAATTATTCTTGTTTTGTTGGCCAATCTATGTGTTTTAGTAAGCATACTGAATGGAAAGAAAAGCTTAAGATAAAGGGAGGCCTAGAGCGGAAGGTTCCCACTAAGTGCATCTGAGGAGGGTCAGATGCACACAGCCTTACCCTCACAAGATGAGGGGCTGTTTCCAATATTTAAACCTGTGACCTCTTAGTCTCATG
>JAKELP010000021.1:16056065-16121172 GCA_029929735.1 Mimosa pudica | reverse complement strand
GAGTTATGGTGAAATAATCGACAAACCTTTGGTCTTTTTTGACCAAAAGTACCATTTTCTTGAGATTCTTGACACTAAAACAAAAAAACGAGATTAAAATCCATTTAAAAAATACTTGTGTTGTTTTTTAACCCTAAAACGCGCAAATGGGCTGAAAACGAGTTATGGTGAAATATTCGACAACTTTTGGTCTTTTTTGACCAAAAGTACCACTTTCTTGAGATTCTTGACACTAAAACACAAAAACGAGATTAAATTTATTAAAAAAATACTTGTGTTGTTTTTAACCCTAAAACGCGCAAATGTCTGAAAACGAGTTATGGTGAAAAAATCGACAACCTTGGTCTTTTTTGACCAAAAGTACCACTTTCTTGATATCCTTGACAATAAAAAACAAAAAACGAGATTAAAATTTTAAAAAATACTTGTGTTGTTTTTAACCCTAAAACGCGCAAATGTGCTGAAAACGAGTTATGGTGAAATATTCGACAAACTTTTGGTCTTTTTTGACCAAAAGTACCACTTTCTTGAGATTCTTGACACTAAAACAAAAAACGAGATTAAATTATTTAAAAAAAATACTTGTGTTGTTTTTAACCCTAAAACGCGCAAATGGGCTGGAAACGAGTTATGGTGAAAT
Organism: Mimosa pudica; assembly: GCA_029929735.1. NCBI lineage: Eukaryota > Viridiplantae > Streptophyta > Magnoliopsida > Fabales > Fabaceae > Mimosa > Mimosa pudica. The sequence goes on along the minus strand of JAKELP010000021.1, from coordinate 16,120,532 downwards.
ATTCGAAAACTTTTGGTCTTTTTTGACCAAAAGTACCACTTTCTTAGATTCTTGACACTAAAACACAAAAACGAGATTAAAATTTATTAAAAAATACTTGTGTTGTTTTTAACCCTAAAACGCGCAAATTGGCTGAAAACGAGTTATGGTGAAAAAATCGACAAACCTTTTGGTCTTTTTTGACCAAAAGTACCACTTTCTTGAGATTCTTGACACTAAAACACAAAAACGAGATTAAAATTTTTTTATAAAAATACTTGTGTTGTTTTTAACCCTAAAACGCGCAAATGTGCGGCTGAAAACGAGTTATGGTGAAATATTCGACAAACTTTTGGTCTTTTTTGACCAAAAGTACCACTTTCTTGAGATTCTTGACACTAAAACACAAAAACGAGATTAAATTATTTTAAAAAATACTTGTGTTGTTTTTAACCCTAAAACGCGCAAATGGGCTGAAAACGAGTTATGGTGAAATATTCGACAAACTTTTGGTCTTTTTTGACCAAAGTACCACTTTCTTAGATTCTTGACACTAAAAACACAAAACGAGATTAAAATTTATTAAAAAAATACTTGTGTTGTTTTTAACCCTAAAACGCGCAAATTGGCTGAAAACGAGTTATGGTGAAAAAATCGACAAACCTTGGTCTTTTTTGACCAAAAGTACCACTTTCTTGATATTCTTGACAATAAAAACAAAAACGAGATTAAATTTTTTTTAAAAATACTTGTGTTGTTTTAACCCTAAAACGCGCAAATGTGCTGAAAACGAGTTATGGTGAAATATTCGACAAACTTTTGGTCTTTTTTGACCAAAAGTACCACTTTCTTGAGATTCTTGACACTAAAAACACAAAAACGAGATTAAAACTTATTGTAAAAAATAATGTGTTGTTTTTAACCCTAAAACGCGCAAATGTGCTGAAAACGAGTTATGGTGAAATATTCGACAAACTTTTGGTCTTTTTTGACCAAAAGTACCACTTTCTTGAGATTCTTGGCACTAAAACACAAAAACGAGATTAAATTATTTTAAAAAATACTTGTGTTGTTTTTAACCCTAAAATGCGCAAATGGCTGCTGAAAACGAGTTATGGTGAAATATTCGACAAACTTTGGTCTTTTTTGACCAAAAGTACCATTTCTTGAGATTCTTGACACTAAAACAAAAAAATGAGAGATTAAATTCATTTAAAAAATACTTGTGTTGTTTTTAACCCTAAAACGCGCAAATGGGCTGAAAACGAGTTATGGTGAAATATTCGACAACTTTTGGTCTTTTTTGACCAAAAGTACCACTTTCTTGAGATTCTTGACACTAAAACACAAAAACGAGATTAAAATTTATTAAAAAAATACTTGTGTTGTTTTTAACCCTAAAACGCGCAAATTGTCTGAAAAGAGTTATGGTGAAAAAATCGACAAACTTTGGTCTTTTTTGACCAAAAGTACCACTTTCTTGATATTCTTGACACTAAAACACAAAAACGAGATTAAAATTTTTTTTAAAATACTTGTGTTGTTTTTTACCCTAAAACGCGCAAATGTGCTGAAAACGAGTTATGGTGAAATATTCGACAAACTTTGGTCTTTTTTGACCAAAAGTACCACTTTCTTGAGATTCTTGACACTAAAACACAAAAACGAGATTAAAATTATTTTAAAAAATACTTGTGTGTTTTTTAACCCTAAAACGCGCACATGGGCTGAAAACGAGTTATGGTGAAATATTCGACAACTTTTGGTCTTTTTTGACCAAAAGTACCACTTTCATTAGATTCTTGACACTAAACACAAAAAACGAGATTAAAATTTTTAAAAAAATACTTGTGTTGTTTTAACCCTAAAACGCGCAAATGTCTGAAAACGAGTTATGGTGAAAAAATCGACAAACCTTTGGTCTTTTTTGACCAAAAGTACCACTTTCTTGAGATTCTTGACACTAAAACACAAAAACGAGATTAAAATTTTTTCAAAAAATACTTGTGTTGTTTTTAACCCTAAAACGCGCAAATGTGCTGAAAACGAGTTATGGTGAAATATTCGACAAACTTTTGGTCTTTTTTGACCAAAAGTACCACTTTCTTGAGATTCTTGACACTAAAACACAAAAACGAGATTAAATTATTTTAAAAAATACTTGTGTTGTTTTTAACCCTAAAACGCGCACATGGGCTGAAAACGAGTTATGGTGAAATATTCAACAACTTTTGGTCTTTTTTGACCAAAAGTACCACTTTCTTAGATTCTTGACACTAAAACACAAAAACGAGATTAAAATTATTAAAAAAATACTTGTGTTGTTTTTTAACCCTAAAACGCGCAAATTGGCTGAAAACGAGTTATGGTGAAAAAATCGACAAACTTTGGTCTTTTTTGACCAAAACTACCACTTTCTTGATATTCTTGACACTAAAACACAAAAACGAGATTAATTTTTTTTATAAAAATACTTGTGTTGTTTTTTAACCCTAAAACGCGCAAAGGTGTGAAAACGAGTTATGGTGAAATATTCGACAAACTTTTGGTTTTTTGACCAAAAGTACCACTTTCTTGAGATTCTTGACACTAAAAACAAAAACGAGATTAAAACTATTGTAAAAAATAATTGTGTTGTTTTTAACCCTAAAACGCGCAAAATGGCTGAAAACGAGTTATGGTGAAATATTCGACAAACTTTTGGTCTTTTTTGACAAAAGTACCACTTTCTTGAGATTCTTGACACTAAAACACAAAAACGAGATTAAATTATTTTAAAAAATACTTGTGTTGTTTTTAACCCTAAAACGCGCAATGGCTGAAAACGAGTTATGGTGAAATATTCAACAACTTTTGGTCTTTTTTGACCAAAAGTACCACTTTCTTAGATTCTTGACACTAAACAAAAAAACGAGATTAAAAATTTATTTAAAAAAATACTTGTGTTGTTTTTAACCCTAAAACGCGGCAATGTCTGAAAACGAGTTATGGTGAAAAATCGACAAACCTTTGGTCTTTTTTGACCAAAAGTACCACTTTCTTGAGATTCTTGACACTAAAACACAAAAACGAGATTAAATTTTTTAAAAAATACTTGTGTTGTTTTTAACCCTAAAACGCGCAAATGGGCTGAAAACGAGTTATGGTGAAATATTCACAAACTTTTGGTCTTTTTTGACCAAAAGTACCATTTTCTTGAGATTCTTGACACTAAAACAAAAAAATGAGATTAAAATCCATTTAAAAAATACTTGTGTTGTTTTTAACCCTAAAACGCGCACATGGGCTGAAAACGAGTTATGGTGAAATATTCGACAAACTTTTGGTGTTTTTTTGACCAAAAGTACTATTTCTTGAGATTCTTGACACAAAAACACGAAAACGAGATTTAAATTTATTAAAAATACTTATGTTGTGTTTTTACCCTAAAACGCGCAAATTGTCTGAAAACGAGTTATGGTGAAATAATCGACAAACCTTTGGTCTTTTTTGACCAAAAGTACCACTTTCTTGAGATTCTTGACACTAAAACACAAAAACGAGATTAAAATTTTTTTAAAAAATACTTGTGTTGTTTTTTACCCTAAAACGCGCAAATGTGCTGAAAACGAGTTATGGTGAAATATAATCGACAAACTTTTGGTCTTTTTTGACCAAAAGTACCACTTTCTTGAGATTCTTGACACTAAAACACAAAAACGAGATTAAATTATTTTAAAAAATACTTGTGTTGTTTTTAACCCTAAAACGCGCACATGGGCTGAAAACGAGTTATGGTGAAATATTCAACAACTTTTGGTCTTTTTTGACCAAAAGTACCACTTTCTTGAGATTTTGACACTAAAACAAAAAAACGAGATAAAAATTCATAAAAAAATAGTTGTGTTGTTTTTAACCCTAAAACGCGCACATGGGCTGAACGAGTTATGGTGAAATATTCGACAACTTTTGGTCTTTTTTGACCAAAAGTACCACTTTCTTGAGATTCTTGCACAAAAACACAAAAACGAGATTAAAATTTATTAAAAAATACTTGTGTTGTTTTTAACCCTAAAACGCGCAAATTGTCTGAAAACGAGTTATGGTGAAAAAATCGACAAACCTTTGGTCTTTTTGACCAAAACTACCACTTTCTTGAGATCCTTGACACTAAAAACAAAAACGAGATTAAATTTTTTTTAAAAATACTTGTGTTGTTTTTTACCCTAAAACGCGCAAATGTGCTGAAAACGAGTTATGGTGAAATAATTCGACAAACTTTTGGTCTTTTTTGACCAAAAGTACCACTTTCTTGAGATTCTTGACACTAAAACACAAAAACGAGATTAAATTATTTTAAAAAATACTTGTGTTGTTTTTAACCCTAAAACGCCACAATGGGCTGAAAACGAGTTATGGTGAAATATTCAACAACTTTTGGTCTTTTTTGACCAAAAGTACCACTTTCTTGAGATTCTTGACACTAAAACACAAAACGAGATTAAAATTTTTTAAAAAAAATACTTGTGTTGTTTTTAACCCTAAAACGCGCAAATTGTCTGAAAACGAGTTATGGTGAAAAAATCGACAAACTTTTGGTCTTTTTTGACCAAAAGTACCACTTTCTTGAGATTCTTGACACTAAAACACAAAACGAGATTAAAATTTTTTAAAAAATACTTGTGTTGTTTTTAACCCTAAAACGCGCAAATGTGCTGAAAAACGAGTTATGGTGAAATATTCGACAAACTTTTGGTCTTTTTTGACCAAAAGTACCACTTTCTTGAGATTCTTGACACTAAAACACAAAAACGAGATTAAATTATTTTAAAAAATACTTGTGTTGTTTTTAACCCTAAAACGCGCACATGGGCTGAAAACGAGTTATGGTGAAAATTCGACAACTTTTGGTCTTTTTTGACCAAAAGTACCACTTTCTTAGATTCTTGACACTAAAACACAAACCGAGATTAAAATTTTTAAAAAAATACTTGTGTTGTTTTAACCCTAAAACGCGCAAATGTCTGAAAACGAGTTATGGTGAAAAAATCGACAAACTTTTGGTCTTTTTTGACCAAAAGTACCACTTTCTTGAGATTCTTGACACTAAAACACAAAAACGAGATTAAATTTTTTTTAAAAAATACTTGTGTTGTTTTTAACCCTAAAACGCGCAAATGGGCTGAAAACGAGTTATGGTGAAATATTCGACAAACTTTTGGTCTTTTTGACCAAAAGTACCACTTTCTTGAGATTCTTGACACTAAAACACAAAAACGAGATTAAAATATTGTAAAAAATACTTGTGTTGTTTTAACCCTAAAACGCGCGCAATGGGCTGAAAACGAGTTATGGTGAAATATTCGACAAACTTTTGGTCTTTTTTGACCAAAAGTACCACTTTCTTGAGATTCTTGACACTAAAACAAAAACGAGATTAAATTATTTAAAAATACTTGTGTTGTTTTTAACCCTAAAACGCGCACAATGGGCTGAAAACGAGTTATGGTGAAATATCGACAACTTTTGGTCTTTTTTGACCAAAAGTACCACTTTCTTGAGATTCTTGACACTAAAACACAAAAACGAGATTAAAATTTATTAAAAAATACTTGTGTTGTTTTTAACCCTAAACGCGCAAATGGGCTGAAAACGAGTTATGGTGAAATATTCGACAAACTTTTGGTCTTTTTTGACCAAAAGTACCACTTTCTTGAGATTCTTGACACTAAAACACAAAAACGAGATAAAATTTTTTTTAAAAATACTTGTGTTGTTTTTAACCCTAAAACGCGCAATGTGCTGAAAACGAGTTATGGTGAAATAATCGACAAACTTTTGGTCTTTTTTGACCAAAAGTACCATTTTCTTGAGATTCTTGACACTAAAACAAAAAATGAGATTAAAATTTATTAAAAAAAATACTTGTGTTGTTTTTAACCCTAAAACGCGCAATATGGGCTGAAAACGAGTTATGGTGAAATATTCGACAAACTTTTGGTCTTTTTTGACCAAAAGTACCACTTTCTTGAGATTCTTGACACTAAAACACAAAAACGAGATTAAATTTTTTTTAAAAAATACTTGTGTTGTTTTTAACCCTAAAACGCGCAAATGGTCTGAAAACGAGTTATGGTGAAATAATTGACAAACTTTGGTCTTTTTTGACCAAAAGTACCACTTTCTTGAGATTCTTGACACTAAAACACAAAAACGAGATTAAAATTTTTTTAAAAAATACTTGTGTTGTTTTTAACCCTAAAACGCGCAAATGTGCTGAAAACGAGTTATGGTGAAATATTCGACAACCTTTTGGTCTTTTTGACCAAAAGTACCACTTTCTTGAGATTCTTGACACTAAAACACAAAAACGAGATTATTTTTTTAAAAAAATACTTGTGTTGTTTTTAACCCTAAAACGCGCAAATGGGCTGAAAAAGAGTTATGGTGAAATATTCGACAAACTTTTGGTCTTTTTTGACCAAAAGTACCACTTTCTTGAGATTCTTGACACTAAAACACAAAAACGAGATTAAATTATTTTAAAAAAATACTTGTGTTGTTTTTAACCCTAAAACGCCAAATGGGCTGAAAACGAGTTATGGTGAAATAATTGACAAACCTTTGGTCTTTTTTGACCAAAAGTACCACTTTCTTGAGATTCTTGACACTAAAACACAAAAACGAGATTAAAATTTTTTTAAAAAATACTTGTGTTGTTTTTAACCCTAAAACGCGCAAATGGGCTGAAAACGAGTTATGGTGAAATATTCGACAAACTTTTGGTCTTTTTGACCAAAAGTACCACTTTCTTGAGATTCTTGACACTAAAACACAAAAACGAGATTAATTTTTTTTAAAAAAATACTTGTGTTGTTTTTAACCCTAAAACGCGCAAATGTGCTGAAAACGAGTTATGTGAAATAATCGACAAACTTTTGGTCTTTTTTGACCAAAAGTACCACTTTCTTGAGATTCTTGACACTAAAACACAAAACGAGATTAAATTCTTTTAAAAAAACTTGTGTATTTTTAACCCTAAAACGCGCAAATGGGCTGAAAACGAGTTATGGTGAAATGTTCGACAAACTTTTGGTCTTTTTTGACCAAAAGTACCATTTTCTTGAGATTCTTGACACTAAAACAAAAAACGAGATTAAAATCCATTAAACAATACTTGTGTTGTTTTTAAACCTAAAACGCGGAAATGGGCTGAAAACGAGTTATGGTGAAATATTCGACAAACTTTTGGTCTTTTTTGACCAAAAGTACCACTTTCTTGAGATTCTTGACACTAAAACACAAAAACGAGATTAAAATTTATTAAAAAAATACTTGTGTTGTTTTTAACCCTAAAACGCGCAAATGGGCTGAAAACGAGTTATGGTGAAAAAATCGACAAACCTTTGGTCTTTTTTGACCAAAAGTACCACTTTCTTGAGATTCTTGACACTAAAACACAAAAACGAGATTAAAATTTTTTTATAAAATACTTGTGTTGTTTTTAACCCTAAAACGCGCAAATTTGCTGAAAACGAGTTATGGTGAAATATTCGACAAACTTTTGGTCTTTTTTGACCAAAAGTACCACTTTCTTGAGATTCTTGACTAAAACACAAAAACGAGATTAAAATTTTTTTTAAAAATACTTGTGTTGTTTTTAACCCTAAAACGCGCAAATGCGCTGAAAACGAGTTATGGTGAAATATTCGACAAACTTTGGTCTTTTTTGACCAAAAGTACCACTTTCTTGAGATTCTTGACACTAAAACACAAAAACGAGATTAAATTATTTTAAAAAAATACTTGTGTTGTTTTTAACCCTAAAACGCGCAAATGTCTGAAAACGAGTTATGGTGAAATAATCGACTACCTTTGGTCTTTTTTGACCAAAAGTACCACTTTCTTGAGATTCTTGACACTTGATTTAATCTTTTGTCGCCTAAAAGATTGTCAAAACAATTCAATACTCTACTCCACTATTTAGATAGCGGTGAGTACAGGTCTTTCCACAGTTCAGGTTATCTTGCTAATTGAAAGTATATAAGTCACGCAAATTAACAAACAGTTTGAGTGTGTGTTTATATCTACGATTAAAATATAAAATGTACCGAAAGTATGAGTGTAAAGAATCAATAGGTGGAATCTCCTCCTTCAAGCCTCGATTTGTGCATCTCAATTGTTAGGCCTCATGTGACACTTTCCTCTTAATTAACTAGCTTAAATCAGCCAAGACCTCTTAAAACTAAGAAGTGTTAGCTAGTTTAAACTGATTAATCAAGATATTCTAGCCTTGAACTTGATGCATATCCATAGGTGAGATAGAAATCCAAACTAACTTCTATTTAACATTCACTTCAAGAATCAAACAAAATGTACTCACATATGCTTAATCTCATGAAGCTACACAATGTATATACCTAACACACATGAAAGTTCAAGATCTAGAAGTTAGGTTTACAAACTTGAAAGAATAAATGAACTCTACACAGAAATCTCTATGCAGAATCCTAGATCTAACATACCTAAAAATCTCCAGACATGAAAGATCTAAGTGATTACAAGCTTGAAAACCTAGAAAAGGAAAATTCTCACATAAGGCCAATTAGATTGAAGCTCGAACACAAATCTGGACTTGAAGGAAGGAGAAGAACGCTTAGCCGCGCATGGAGATGGAAAGATCGGAGGATTTGTGAGGTGAAATGGCCATGGCGGAGGTGAAGAAGATGAAGATGAATTTGAGAGAGTTTGTTAGAGGAGAGAGAAGAAAGTGAAGTGAGAAGAGATATCCCAGATGTTAGTTATGTTTGGGTTTTATAGTGGTGAGTAACTTTGGATTATCGCCCAAAGGGTAGTTTTGGTATTTGGTAAAGGTTAGGATGAATGTGGACTAGATCTCATCTCCATGCAATTCCAAAGGTTCCTCCTTTTTCTCAAGTGATTGTTCTGCCCTTTTTACCCTTAATGAGCCCTCCAGACTTGAATTTGACCTTGGCGCCAATTTTGCCTCATTTAGAAAGCTGCAGGGCTGACTTTGCCTTAAATTAACTCTGCACCAAAGACTTCTGAAAAGTAGTTGACATTTCTGATCATTGTGCAGTTTGGCTCATGTACTCGCTGGCTGATGGATTTCAGCTTCCGGATGCAAGACTTCATGTCGCAAGCGCAAGCACATTTACTTCCGGATGAAATCCACTGGATGAGAATCCACTTCCGGATGTAGCTCTCTGTCTGCCAGCGCTAGCACGTTTACTTTCGGATGTAAATCCACCCGGATGAGAATCCACTGGATGAGAATCCACTTCCGGATGTAGCTCTCTGTCCGCCAGCGTCAGCACGTTTACTTCCGGATGTAAATCCACTTCCGGATGTAAGTTCTCTTCTTCAAGTAGCCCAGCTTCCGGATGTGAATTTGCTTCCGAATGTAAACTTGCATCCTGATATGAGTACTCTTCCAGATATGACTTTGCTTCCGGATGTGAACCTGCATCCGGATGTAACTTTGAGTACTCTTTATCTAGCCTTCTTTCTTGCCAAGTTATCTCCACTGAAACTCCACCAAGGGTGTGTGGGGCCCACTTGGGACCCCCCTACATGAAAAACATATCTCATAGTCAAAATGACCAAAATACCCTTAGTTCCATAAAATGCAAATAATAAGGCTATTATTCTTCAAATATTTATACATAAGCATGTGCATGAAAATGTATCAATAATGATCAAATATAACAAATAAACCATACTAATTAAGCTCAAATGCACATGCTTAAAGGTATGAAATTTGGTCTAATCAAATCCCCCACACTTAAGCTTTGCACTCCGGGCAAAGTCATGTAAAAGATTAACTCAATCATTAAGCATAATGAAGGCAATTGGAATTATCATAGTGTTCAAGTTGATCTTCTTGAACCTTTCCCTAAAGCTTCGCATAGGCCAAATCTAAGAATACAAAGCGAATCCAAGTTTAACAATCCACTAAAATTTAGGAGGAGTGCCAATTGAGATTTTTCCTCACCGGATAAAGTGTTTAACTCATTCGCTCAAGTTAGGAAAAATGCCTAACTAGGGACTTGTGATCACTCTTTGGCTCAATGCACTTGACCATCACCATAGGCTTGTAATAGCTCTAAGTTCTCCACCCATAGTATGCATAGCACAACCAAATCTAGGGGACTTTGGGGTTAGATGGAAGGCTAATAATGAATGGTGAATGATGGAAAATAGTCAATGACCAATGACATGAACAAGTAATCACCACATATGCATGCAATACAATGAAATCAATCCTCGCAAAGCACGCTACATCTCTCTTTTCTTTTTCAATCTTATGCCTTTGGCATACTAAAACACTTTGTGCTTTCTTTCTTTTTCCTCTTTTGATAGGCCTTTGGCCTTATTATTTTTTTTTTTTTTTTCTTTTCTTTTCTTTTCTTAGGCCTTTGGCCATTTCCTCTTTTCTTTTCCTCTATTGTGGCTCTCAGCCATCTTTTATTTTTCACTAATATAGCTTGCTTTCCACAAGATACAACAATACAATACTAATATGAATGCAAGCATATGCTATAATCACTTATTCACACTTCGGTCAAGGTGGTAGAAAAGAAAAGTGAATGGCCCAAAGGGGTTAATCAAAGGATAATATTTGGTTGGCTTAGTGTTTGGGTCATGAGGGTTTAGAAAGAAACGCCCTTTTCATTTTCAATCATGCCATGCATTGTGATCTCGAACAAGAGCTAGGACAAGTTCTAGGAGGTCAAGTAACTATTGGCCCACTCAATTCGGTTGAAGGCTTCTCACATTTATAGCTTACTCTAATCAGTCACTTCCTCCCTAAGAAAAGTTAAATGAGAAACTTACACCCTCTTTATACCTTAAAAGTGCCCCATGCAATGCCTTAAGTAATCATTCCAAAAATTCTACTTACACACTAGAGGACAATTCCATTTACTTTCAAGAGCCATAATCAAGTCAAATTTTCAAGAAAAATCATGCCAAATAAGTCCAAAAATCAAGTGTGAAAGCTTTGAATCAGACCACTTTAAAGCACATAATACACCTCCCCCACACTTAAAGCATGCATTGTCCTCAATGGACCAATTAAATCAAGTAGGAAGATGCATTTGAAAGGCAAAGCAGCAGCATAAAGGGCAGGGCAGTTCCAACAAACAAATGGCTCATATGCATGTATTATTTACAAACAAAAACATACTAAGCACAACCTAATACACATGTATAGTATGATAATTTTTTTTTTTTTTTTTTTTTTTTTTTTTCTCACTGGCGCTCAGGAAACCCAACTGGATCTAGACTCAAGTCACTTCCGGAAGCAAAAATGCTACCAGAAGCAAAATGGCTATAGGAAGTCACTCTGGTTCAGATTCTAATTCTCATCCCTAGCGGAAGCAAACATGCTACCGGAAGCAAAAATGCTTCCGGATGCACTGTCGTTTGTCGAAGCAAAGTGAACACAATCTGATCTTAAGCAACTAAGTCTAAGTGAGAGCTTCCGGAAGCAAAAGCACTTCCGGATGCAAAATCCTCTATTTCCTCAATGACACTTCCTGACGCAAATAGGCATCCCCCAGCACTAGTGAAATTTTTTTTTTTTTTTTTCATATTTAAACAACCTAACAAACCTAAACAAAATACTAAATTTAAACATAATCCTAATTTTTCTAATTCTAACACCTTCCCCCACACTTAAGAATTTGCAATAAAAGAATAAGTGAGGAAAGGAAAGAAACGACCTTTAGGGCGGCTTGAAGTTCTCCTTATACAATTTTAGCAAATGGCCATTAACCTTGTAGATTCGGCCATCTTTGCTATGCTTGATCTCTACCATGCCAAAATCATGAGATTTGGTCACCACATAAGGGCCTTCCCACTTGTCTTTAAGTTTGCCCCCTCCACTGAACTTGAATTTAGCACGGTAGTAAAGCACAAAGTCACCCGCCTTGAATTCTTTCCTCAGGATGCCACTATCATGAATAGCCTTTGTTCTTTCCTTAAAGATTCTGGAATTCTCGAATGCCTCGTTCCTCAACTCTTCAAGCTCACTTAAAGTCAATTGTCTCTCTTGCGCCGCAGCATCCATGTCATCAATACAAGATTTGACCGCCCAATAAGACTTATGTTGGAGCTCAACTGGAAGATGACAAGCTTTGCCATAGATCAACCTATAAGGGGACATGCCAATTGGAGTCTTAAATGAAGTCCTATAAGCCCAGAGAGCTTCCTCAAGCCTCAAGCTCCAATCTTTCCTGCTTGGCTTCACAATTCTCTCAAGGATATTTTTGATTTGTCTATTAGACACCTCGGCCTCCCCGTTGGTTTGAGGGTGATATGGTGTAGAGATCTTGTGATTGACTCCAAATTGGTTGAGCAAAGAAGTCATGAGCTTATTGCAAAAATGTGAGCCCTGATCACTCACAAGTGCCTTGGGTACTCCAAACCTACAAAAGATGTTAGATTTCAAGAACTTCAACACAGTCCGAGCATCATTTGCCCTAGTAGGCACAGCCTCCACCCACCTTGAAAAGTAATCCACGGCCAAGAGTATATAGACATAGCCACAAGAGGGTGGAAAGGGTCCCATGAAGTCAATGCCCCACACATCAAAAACATCACAAAAGATCACAGGAATTTGACGCATTTCATGCCGCTTAGTTAATCCTCCAAACCTTTGACAACGATCACAAGATTTGCAATAATCATAGGCATCTTTGAACAAAGTAGGCCAATAGAAACCAGCCTCCAGAATTTTCCTTGAGGTTTTCCTTGCACCGAAATGCCCACCACAAGCAAGAGAATGACAGAACTCCAAAATTGAAGAGATCTCATCATCATGCACACACTTCCGGATGATTTGATCATTGCATAACCTCCACAAGTGTGGCTCATCCCAAACATAATAGTTTGCATCTCTCTTCAATTTTTGAGCTTGGTGTTTGTTTAATGAAGGAGAAATCATCTCGGCCACCATATAATTCACCAGATGAGCATACCACGGATCCTTCTTAGCATTCAAAGCACACAATAAAGCATCTGGGAAAGTATCACAAACAAGAGAAGAGTCATCAATTCCTCCCACATCCACTGGCAGACGGCTTAAATGATCTGCTACCAAGTTCTCTTTTCCAGCCCTGTCCTTAATCTCTATCTCAAATTCTTGTAAAAGCAAGACCCATCTCAAGAGCCTAGGCTTTGTTTGTGGCTTAGATAACAGATAACGGACGGCTGCATGATCCGTAAATATGATTACCTTAGAATGTAGTAAGTATTGTCTAAACTTGTCCAGACCAAAGACTATGGCGAAAAGTTCCTTCTCAGTTGTTGTATAGTTCCTCTGAGCTCTATCCAATGTTTTGGATGCGTAAGCAATGACTCTAGGCAAAGATTCTTGCCTTTGGCCAAGCATAACTCCCAGAGCCTCATTAGAAGCATCACAAGACAACTCAAAAGGTAATTCCCAATTAGGTGCAACCAGGATAGGAGGAGTAGTAAGCCGTGTCTTCAACTCAACAAAGGCCTCCTTACACTCATAAGAGAAATCAAACTCTGTATCCTTTTGTAGTAGATGAGACAGTGGGGAAGCAATTTGGCTAAAACCCTTGATGAACCTCCTATAGAAACCCACATGTCCAAGAAAAGACCTCAACTCCTTCAAGCAAGTCGGAAATGGTAGAGAGGAGATTACCTCAACCTTCGCTTTGTCAACTTGAATACCCTCCTTTGAGACTAAATGTCCCAACACTATGCCCTTGTCCACCATGAAATGGCACTTCTCAAAATTGAGTACCAAACCCTTCTCCACACATCTAACCAAAGCTTTCTCAAGATTGACCAAGCAAGTGTCAAAACTGTCTCCATAGAGGGAGAAATCATCCATGAACACCTCTATGCCATCCTCCAGCAAGTCATTAAAAATGCTCATCATACAACGTTGAAAGGTTCCTGGAGCATTGCACAGACCAAAAGGCATTCTCCTGTATGCGAAGGTTCCAAATGGACAAGTAAAGGTTGTTTTCTCTTGGTCCTCAGGTGCTATCGGAACTTGGAAATACCCGGAGAAACCATCCAGAAAACAATAGTGTTACTTGCCAGCTAGTCTTTCCAGCATCTGATCGATGAATGGTAATGGAAAGTGGTCTTTTCTTGTGGAGTCATTCAGCTTCCGATAATCTATACAAACCCTCCAAGAGTTCTGAACCCGTGTAGGCACTAGCTCATCTTTGTCATTTTTCACCACAGTCAGCCCACTCTTCTTTGGCACCACATGAATGGGACTCACCCATTCGCTGTCGCTAATTGGATAGATGATTCCAGCACTTAAGAGCTTTTCTACCTCCTTTTTCACAACATCAAGTATCAAGGGATTGAGTCTCCTTTGTGGTTGCCTCACCGGCTTAGCATCATCAGTCAGCAAGATCCGGTGCATACACGTGGTAGGACTCATGCCAGGAAGATCGGCCAGAGTCCACCCAATGGCCCCCTTGTATCGTCTGAGCACCTCAAGCAACTTCCCTTCCTCAAGAGAAGACAGAGCACTAGAAACAATCACTGGAAGCTTCTTCTCATCAAGCAAGTAGGCATACTTAAGATTGGGTGGCAAAGGTTTCAGCTCCAGCGTAGGTGGCTCAATAATAGAAGGTACCAGAGTGTGCATCTCAACTTCTAGCAATTGATGTTCATAGAAATCATCATCAAACTGCGGCAGCTCATCACGACAATTCGGCCTCTTAGATTGTGAGGCCTCAGCATTCTTATTCAAGTCTGCATCCCCACTGCCGCTCAGGGTAGAAACATGTGGACCGTCAGTGAGCACATGCTCTTTCAGATATAGCTTCTCCCTCAGCTTGTGTAAGCGGCTTCTTCTTACGGCTTCATACTCTTCATGGTCAAACTCTTGTGCACTGGATTTCTCAATTCCCTGGGTGAAGTCACATCCTTCCTTCTCCTGTCCTACAAAATTAAACAAACTTCCCTCTTCCAAGGGGTTGTAGCTTGACAAAGAGGAAATAGATGTGCAATCATTATCAAAATTATAATGCACATGCAATGAGTCCATGAATTCTGTCACTGAACTTCCTATGCTAGATGAATCATTAGGCATATCATACAAGCATGTATTTTCAATTAATCTAGCACAAGAGTCATGATAACACATATGAGCATCTTCATTATCAATTAGGTTCAACTTGAAGGTATTTGCATGCTCATCACAAACTATATGCATCAGAGAATCAATCACACTTAGTCCAAGGAGAGAATAATCCTCGTGAGGATGTTTAATTGCTTTCCCCACATCAAACTTTATTAATTGATTTCCTACTTGCATTGTAACATAGCCCTCTTCTAAGCTTATCATCATCTTGGCTGTTTTCATAAATGGTCTTCCCAAAATCAAGGAGTCATCCATCCTAGTTTCACTGGTCATGTCTAGCACATAAAAATCCACTGGAAATACTAGTTCCCTAACCCTCACAAGAATATCCTCAATAAATCCATAGGGTTTCTTAATGGACCTATCTGCCAATTGGACCACAACACTAGTTTCACTCAAATTCTTCAACCCTAGTGCAAGGTAGGTGGCCTTAGGCATGACGTTAATGGCGGCTCCTAAATCCAGAAGTGCTTTCCCAAAGCTAAGTTTCCCTATCTGACAAGGGATAGTGAAAGAGCCCGGATCTCCACACTTTTGGGGCAAGTGCCCCTTTAAGAGAGATGAAACATGAGTCCCAAGTTGGACTTTGTTACTTGAATTAGTAGCTCTCTTGTTAGTACATAGATCCTTCAAAAACTTGGCACATTTAGGCATTTGTTTCAGCAATACAAGCATAGGTACATTTACTTCAAGCTTAGAGAATAAATTGAGCATTTCCTTTTCTAACTCATCATCATGTTGTTTCTTAGCTAAAGCATACGAGTTAGGAAAAGGAAGATGTTTAGGGTCAACAGACTTACCTTTAGGAGACTCATCTCCTTGCTGAGTAGGTTGTTCTTGCGAAGAAGATTCTCCAACTTTGCGCTTTCCCTCTGCAATCTCCTTCCTCTTCTCCTCTTGTGAGGTCTCAGCTTCCTCACTCTTCTTAGTCAGACTCTCAGCCTCATCAAGTGATTTATCAAGAGGAGGGTTCAGTACAGCCTCTCCATGCACATGGTCACCAACGAAATCATTCTGGAAGCTAGAGTGACCTCCCTCATTCAATTGACTCTGCTCAGCCTCAAAAGGTAGTTGTGCTTGCTCCTCTTCCTCCTCATATTCATAGGCATCACCATATTTCCGTCCACTTCTTAGGTGCATAGAATGAATGTTTTGAGGATTAATCACCACATTAGATGGCAATCCACCTTTCTTTGCGTCCTGCTCAGCTTTGTTATTCATCATTTGAGACACTGCATTTTCCTGCTTCTGTAATCTCTCTTCAAACTTTTCCATGAAACTTGACATCATCTGGTAAATCATATCTTGTTGAGATGTCGAAGAACTAGATGGAGGAGCATGTGCTGGATCATTATTCTTCATAAATGGAGGAGGAACATTGGCTTGTTGATTTGGCCTGTACCTTTGATCATTAGAGTTATGCCTCCCTTGGTATGAACCATAGCCTTGTTGTGAGGGATAGGCATTAGCAGCTTGGTAGTTACCTCCCCCCACTTAGGCTGTTGCTGTGGTTGGAAGGAGTTAGAATTGGTAGCTTGATTTGAACCTCCCCCCCACTTGAAGTTCGGATGGTCCCTCCATCCCGGATTGTACGTGGAAGAGTAAGGATCATATTTGGGCTGAGGCCTAGGATTGTTATATATGGCCGCCACTTCCGCTTGGGATGGACAGTCTGAGGATAAGTGCATGGGCGAGCCACAGTGATCACAGGATGAGGCCACCAAGGCCATAGAATCATCAACACTAGGAGCAGGCTGAACGAAGCGTCCGTCCATCCGACTGAGGCTCTCGGTCAGCCTCTCAATGGAGTTGTACAGCTTGTCATCCCCACTCAGGGAGGCAACCTTTTGCGCAGCACCATACACAGCATCACGACCATAAAAATTCTGGTGATTAGAGGCCATGGTTGAAAATAAGTTCCATCCTTCATTGGCTGATAAGTTGAAAAGGGAGCCATTAGAAGCAGCATCCACACTCATCTTGAGCTGTGGCACCAGGCCATCATAAAAGTATTGCACCAGATTGCCCTTGGAGATGTTATGGTTAGGGCACGAGTTCACCAAGGTATTGAACCGGCTCCAATATTCATAGAATGTCTCCTGAGAGAATTGCTGAACACCTGTGATGTCTTTCCGCAACTTAGATATCTTGGAGACTGGAAAATAACGGTCTAAGAACACCTTCTTCAGTTGTTCCCAAGAAAGAGTGGCATAATGAGTTGGCAGATTCAAGAGCCACTCCTTGGCTTTTCCTTCCAAGGAAAACTGGAACACTCTCAACAAAACATCATTCAGGTCTGCATTGGGAGGCTTCATGGAGGAACAAGTATGATAGAGGCCAAGCAAGTGCGTGTGAGCATCCTCATGGGGAAAACCTGTAAACTTAGGCAGATGAGCAAGTAGAGATCCTTTGATCTCAAAGTTAGCGGGGTTAGCATAAAAACCTTGAGGTGCAAACGATGCATATGACTGTGTGAACTCACGCATTGGTCTATCATCATCATGTAAATGCCTACCCCCCTCAAAATGACGTTCATCCTCTTGCTCTCGCCTATCATGTCTTGGAATGTGTTATTTGACGCTACAGATGAATTTTGTGGATTTGATGTGGATCCTATAGTTTGCTTACGAGCTTGCTTCTCGTGCTTTTGCTTTTTCTTAAGTTCTCTAAGAGTCTTATTAATCTCTCTATCCAATGGCACTAATGATGTGGTAGGGTTCATACAAAGCTACTTAGTCCAACAAAATCCAGCAGAATCACAGACAAAACACCAGCAGAAATTAGTGCAGATTCCAGAAAAGTGTATACAAGTTTAATCAACACAGAACAGCAGAAGAGGCTAACTAGAGCAGCCAACTACTTCCTAAAACACGGCTAAAACAGGCTTAACTATATATAAAGCAATTTAACCTAAAAACTTAAAACTAAAACTAACTAAAATATCACACAAGTTACACAAATTAAGATTGTGACTACGAACACCTAAAACTAGCAAGAAATAGCCTAAGCCGGCAGCGGCGCCACTTGATTTAATCTTTTGTCGCCTAAAAAGATTGATCAAAACAATTCAATACTCTACTCCACTATTTAGATAGCGGTGAGTACAGGTCTTTCCACAGTTCAGGTTATCTTGCTAATTGAAAGTATATAAGTCACGCAAATTAACAAACAGTTTGAGTGTGTGTTTATATCTACGATTAAAATATAAAATGTACCGAAAGTATGAGTGTAAAGAATCAATAGGTGGAATCTCCTCCTTCAAGCCTCGATTTGTGCATCTCAATTGTTAGGCCTCATGTGACACTTTCCTCTTAATTAACTAGCTTAAATCAGCCAAGACCTCTTAAAACTAAGAAGTGTTAGCTAGTTTAAACTGATTAATCAAGATATTCTAGCCTTGAACTTGATGCATATCCATAGGTGAGATAGAAATCCAAACTAACTTCTATTTAACATTCACTTCAAGAATCAAACAAAATGTACTCACATATGCTTAATCTCATGAAGCTACACAATGTATATACCTAACACACATGAAAGTTCAAGATCTAGAAGTTAGGTTTACAAACTTGAAAGAATAAATGAACTCTACACAGAAATCTCTATGCAGAATCCTAGATCTAACATACCTAAAAATCTCCAGACATGAAAGATCTAAGTGATTACAAGCTTGAACACCTAGAAAAGGAAAATTCTCACATAAGGCCAATTACATTGAAGCTCGAACACAAATCTGGACTTGAAGGAAGGAGAAGAACGCTTAGCCGCGCATGGAGATGGAAAGATCGGAGGATTTGCGAGGTGAAATGGCCATGGCGGAGGTGAAGAAGATGAAGATGAATTTGAGAGAGTTTGTTAGAGGAGAGAGAAAATGAAAGTGAAGTGAGAAGAGATATCCCAGATGTTAGTTATGTTTGGGGTTTTATAGTGGTGAGTAACTTTGGGATTATCGCCCAAAGGGTAGTTTTGGTATTTGGTAAAGGTTAGGATGAATGTGGACTAGATCTCATCTCCATGCAATTCCAAAGGTTCCTCCTTTTTCCTCAAGTGATTGTTCTGCCCTTTTTACCCTTAATGAGCCCTCCAGACTTGAATTTGACCTTGGCGCCAATTTTGCCTCATTTAGAAAGCTGCAGGGCTGACTTTGCCTTAAATTAACTCTGCACCAAAGACTTCTGAAAAGTAGTTGACATTTCTGATCATTGTGCAGTTTGGCTCATGTACTCGCTGGCTGATGGATTTCAGCTTCCGGATGCAAGACTTCATGTCGCAAGCGCAAGCACATTTACTTCCGGATGAAAATCCACTGGATGAGAATCCACTTCCGGATGTAGCTCTCTGTCTGCCAGCGCTAGCACGTTTACTTTCGGATGTAAATCCACTTCCGGATGAGAATCCACTGGATGAGAATCCACTTCCGGATGTAGCTCTCTGTCCGCCAGCGTCAGCACGTTTACTTCCGGATGTAAATCCACTTCCGGATGTAAGTTCTCTTCTTCAAGTAGCCCAGCTTCCGGATGTGAATTTGCTTCCGAATGTAAACTTGCATCCTGATATGAGTACTCTTCCAGATATGACTTTGCTTCCGGATGTGAACCTGCATCCGGATGTAACTTTGAGTACTCTTTATCTAGCCTTCTTTCTTGCCAAGTTATCTCCACTGAAACTCCACCAAGGGTGTGTGGGGCCCACTTGGGACCCCCCTACATGAAAAACATATCTCATAGTCAAAATGACCAAAATACCCTTAGTTCCATAAAATGCAAATAATAAGGCTATTATTCTTCAAATATTTATACATAAGCATGTGCATGAAAATGTATCAATAATGATCAAATATAACAAATAAACCATACTAATTAAGCTCAAATGCACATGCTTAAAGGTATGAAATTTGGTCTAATCAAATCCCCCACACTTAAGCAAATGGGCTGAAAACGAGTTATGGTGAAAAAATCGACAAACCTTTGGTCTTTTTTGACCAAAAGTACCACTTTCTTGATATTCTTGACACTTAAACACAAAAACGAGATTAAAATTTTTTTTATAAAATATTTGTGTTGTTTTTAACCCTAAAACGCGCAAATGTGTTGAAAACGAGTTATGGTGAAATATTCGACAAACTTTTGGTCTTTTTTGACCAAAAGTACCACTTTCTTGAGATTCTTGACACTAAAACACAAAAACGAGATTAAATTATTTTTAAAAAAATACTTGTGTTGTTTTTAACCCTAAAACGCGCAAATGGTCTGAAAACGAGTTATGGTGAAATAATGGACTAACCTTTGGTCTTTTTTGACCAAAACTACCACTTTCTTGATATTCTTGATACTAAAACACAAAAACGAGATTAAAATTTTTTTAAAAAAAATACTTGTGTTGTTTTTAACCCTAAAACGCGCAAATGTGCTGAAAACGAGTTATTGTGAAATATTCGACAACCTTTTGGTCTTGTTTGACCAAAAGTACCACTTCTTTGAGATTCTTGACACTAAAACACAAAAACGAGATTAAATTTTTTTAAAAAAATACTTGTGTTGTTTTTAACCCTAAAACGCGAAAATGGGCTGAAAAAGAGTTATGGTGAAATATTCGACAAACTTTTGGTCTTTTTTGACCAAAAGTACCACTTTCTTGAGATTCTTGACACTAAAACACAAAAACGAGATTAAATTATTTTAAAAAAATACTTGTGTTGTTTTTAACCCTAAAACGCGCAAATGGTCTGAAAACGAGTTATGGTGAAATAATTGACTAACCTTTGGTCTTTTTTGACCAAAACTACCACTTTCTTGATATTCTTGATACTAAAACACAAAAACGAGATTAAAATTTTTTTTAAAAAATACTTGTGTTGTTTTTAACCCTAAAACGCGCAAATGTGCTGAAAACGAGTTATGGTGAAATATTCGACAAACTTTTGGTCTTGTTTGACCAAAAGTACCACTTTCTTGAGATTCTTGACACTAAAACACAAAAACGAGATTAATTTTTTTTAAAAAAATACTTGTGTTGTTTTTAACCCTAAAACGCGCAAATGGGCTGAAAAAGAGTTATGGTTCAATATTCGACAATATTTTGGTCTTTTTTGACCAAAAGTATTATTTTCTTGAGATTCTTGACACTAAAACAAAAAAATGAGATTAAAATTCATTAAAAAATACTTGTGTTGTTTTTAACCCTAATACGCGCACATGGGCTGAAAACGAGTTATGGTGAAATATTCGACAAGCTTTTGGTCTTTTTTGACCAAAAGTACCATTTTCTTGAGATTCTTGACACTAAAACACAAAAACGAGATTAAAATTTATTAAAAAATACTTGTGTTGTTTTTAACCCTAAAACGCGCACATGGGATGAAAACGAGTTATGGTGAAATATTCGACAAGCTTTTGGTCATTTTTTGACCAAAAGTACCATTTTCTTGAGATTCTTGACACTAAAACACAAAAACGAGATTAAAATTTATTAAAAAAAGGCTTGTGTTGTTTTTAACCCTAAAACACGCAAATGGGCTGAAAACGAGTTATGGTGAAAAAATCGACGAACCTTTGGTCTTTTTTGACCAAAAGTACCACTTTCTTGATATTCTTGACACTTAAACACAAAAACGAGATTAAAATTTTTTTTATAAAATACTTGTGTTGTTTTTAACCCTAAAACGCGCAAATTTGCTGAAAACGAGTTATGGTGAAATATTCGACAAACTTTTGGTCTTTTTTGACCAAAAGTACCACTTTCTTGAGATTCTTGACACTAAAACACAAAAACGAGATTAAATTTTTTTTATAAAATACTTGTGTTGTTTTTAACCCTAAAACGCGCAAATGTGCTGAAAACGAGTTAAGGTGAAATATTCGACAAACTTTTGGTCTTTTTTGACCAAAAGTACCACTTTCTTGAGATTCTTGACACTAAAACACAAAAACGAGATTAAATTATTTTTAAAAAAATACTTGTGTTGTTTTTAACCCTAAAACGCGCAAATGGTCTGAAAACGAGTTATGGTGAAATAATTGACTAACCTTTGGTCTTTTTTGACCAAAACTACCACTTTCTTGATATTCTTGATACTAAAACACAAAAACGAGATTAAAATTTTTTTAAAAAAAATACTTGTGTTGTTTTTAACCCTAAAACGCGCAAATGTGCTGAAAACGAGTTATTGTGAAATATTCGACAACCTTTTGGTCTTGTTTGACCAAAAGTACCACTTCTTTGAGATTCTTGACACTAAAACACAAAAACGAGATTAAATTTTTTAAAAAAATACTTGTGTTGTTTTTAACCCTAAAACGCGCAAATGGGCTGAAAAAGAGTTATGGTGAAATATTCGACAAACTTTTGGTCTTTTTTGACCAAAAGTACCACTTTCTTGAGATTCTTGACACTAAAACACAAAAACGAGATTAAATTATTTTAAAAAAAATACTTGTGTTGTTTTTAACCCTAAAACGCGCAAATGGTCTGAAAACGAGTTATGGTGAAATAATTGACTAACCTTTGGTCTTTTTTGACCAAAACTACCACTTTCTTGATATTCTTGATACTAAAACACAAAAACGAGATTAAATTTTTTTTAAAAAAATACTTGTGTTGTTTTTAACCCTAAAACGCTCAAATGTGCTGAAAACGAGTTATGGTGAAATATTCGACAAACTTTTGGTCTTGTTTGACCAAAAGTACCACTTTCTTGAGATTCTTGACACTAAAACACAAAAACGAGATTAATTTTTTTTAAAAAAATACTTGTGTTGTTTTTAACCCTAAAACGCGCAAATGGGCTGAAAAAGAGTTATGGTGAAATATTCGACAATATTTTGGTCTTTTTTGACCAAAAGTATTATTTTCTTGAGATTCTTGACACTAAAACAAAAAAATGAGATTAAAATTCATTAAAAAATACTTGTGTTGTTTTTAACCCAAATACGCGCACATGGGCTGAAAACGAGTTATGGTGAAATATTCGACAAGCTTTTGGTCTTTTTTGACCAAAAGTACCATTTTCTTGAGATTCTTGACACTAAAACACAAAAACGAGATTAAAATTTTTTTTATAAAATATTTGTGTTGTTTTTAACCCTAAAACGCGCAAATGTGTTGAAAACGAGTTATGGTGAAATATTCGACAAACTTTTGGTCTTTTTTGACCAAAAGTACCACTTTCTTGAGATTCTTGACACTAAAACACAAAAACGAGATTAAATTATTTTTAAAAAAATACTTGTGTTGTTTTTAACCCTAAAACGCGCAAATGGTCTGAAAACGAGTTATGGTGAAATAATTGACTAACCTTTGGTCTTTTTTGACCAAAACTACCACTTTCTTGATATTCTTGATACTAAAACACAAAAACGAGATTAAAATTTTTTTAAAAAAAATACTTGTGTTGTTTTTAACCCTAAAACGCGCAAATGTGCTGAAAACGAGTTATTGTGAAATATTCGACAACCTTTTGGTCTTGTTTGACCAAAAGTACCACTTTCTTGAGATTCTTGACACTAAAACACAAAAACGAGATTAAATTTTTTTAAAAAAATACTTGTGTTGTTTTTAACCCTAAAACGCGCAAATGGGCTGAAAAAGAGTTATGGTGAAATATTCGACAAACTTTTGGTCTTTTTTGACCAAAAGTACCACTTTCTTGAGATTCTTGACACTAAAACACAAAAACGAGATTAAATTATTTTTAAAAAAATACTTGTGTTGTTTTTAACCCTAAAACGCGCAAATGGTCTGAAAACGAGTTATGGTGAAATAATTGACTAACCTTTGGTCTTTTTTGACCAAAACTACCACTTTCTTGATATTCTTGATACTAAAACACAAAAACGAGATTAAAATTTTTTTAAAAAAATACTTGTGTTGTTTTTAACCCTAAAACGCGCAAATGTGCTGAAAACGAGTTATGGTGAAATATTCGACAAACTTTTGGTCTTGTTTGACCAAAAGTACCACTTTCTTGAGATTCTTGACACTAAAACACAAAAACGAGATTAATTTTTTTAAAAAAATACTTGTGTTGTTTTTAACCCTAAAACGCGCAAATGGGCTGAAAAAGAGTTATGGTGAAATATTCGACAATATTTTGGTCTTTTTTGACCAAAAGTACCACTTTCTTGATATTCTTGACACTTAAACACAAAAACGAGATTAAAATTTTTTTTATAAAATACTTGTGTTGTTTTTAACCCTAAAACGCGCAAATGTGCTGAAAAAGAGTTATGGTGAAATATTCGACAAACTTTTGGTCTTTTTTGACCAAAAGTACCACTTTCTTGAGATTCTTGACACTAAAACACAAAAACGAGATCAAAATTTATTAAAAAAATACGTCTATTGTTTTTAACCCTAAAACACGCAAATTGGCTGAAAACGAGTTATGGTGACATAATCGACAAACTTTTGGTCTTTTTTGACCAAAAGTAACACTTTCTTGAGATTCTTGACACTAAAACACAAAAACGAGACTAAATTTTTTTAAAAAAAATAGTTGTGTTATTTTTAACCCTAAAACGCGCAAATGTGCTGAAAACGAGTTATAGTGAAATAATCGACAAACTTCTGGTCTTTTTTGACCAAAAGTACCACTTTCTTGAGATTCTTAACACTAAAACACAAAAATGAGATTGAATTCTTTTAAAAAATACTTGTGATATTTTTAACCCTAAAACGCGCAAATGGGCTGAGAACGAGTTATGGTGAAATGTTTGATAAACTTTTGGTCTTTTTTTGAAGAAAAGTACCATTTTCTTGATATTCTTGACACTAAAACAAAAAAACGAGATTAAAATCCATTAAAACAATAATTGTGTTGTTTTTAACCCTAAAACGCGGACATGGGCTGAAAACGAGTTATGGTGAAATATTCGACAACTTTTGGTCTTTTCTGACCAAAAGTACCACTTTCTTGAGATTCTTGACACTAAAACACAAAAACGAGATTAAAATTTATTAAAAAAATACTTCTGTTGTTTTTAACCCTAAAACGCGCAAATGGGCTGAAAACGAGTTATGGTGAAAAAATCGACAAACCTTTGGTCTTTTTTGACCAAAAGTACCACTTTCTTGATATTCTTGACACTTAAACACAAAAACGAGATTAAAATTTTTTTTATAAAATACTTGTGTTGTTTTTAACCCTAAAACGCGCAAATGTGCTGAAAACGAGTTATGGTGAAATATTCGACAAACTTTTGGTCTTTTTTGACCAAAAGTACCACTTTCTTGAGATTCTTGACACTAAAACACAAAAACGAGATTAAATTATTTTAAAAAAAATACTTGTGTTGTTTTTAACCCTAAAACGCGCAAATGGTCTGAAAACGAGTTATGATGAAATAATTGACTAACCTTTGGTCTTTTTTGACCAAAACTACCACTTTCTTGATATTCTTGATACTAAAACACAAAAACGAGATTAAAATTTTTTTAAAAAAAATACTTGTGTTGTTTTTAACCCTAAAACGCGCAAATGTGCTGAAAACGAGTTATTGTGAAATATTCGACAAACTTTTGGTCTTGTTTGACCAAAAGTACCACTTTCTTGAGATTCTTGACACTAAAACACAAAAACGAGATTAAATTTTTTTAAAAAAATACTTGTGTTGTTTTTTACCCTAAAACGCGCAAATGGGCTGACAAAGAGTTATGGTGAAATATTCGACAAACTTTTGGTCTTTTTTGACCAAAAGTACCACTTTCTTGAGATTCTTGACACTAAAACACAAAAACGAGATTAAATTATTTTAAAAAAAATACTTGTGTTGTTTTTAACCCTAAAACGCGCAAATGGTCTGAAAACGAGTTATGGTGAAATAATTGACTAACCTTTGGTCTTTTTTGACCAAAACTACCACTTTCTTGATATTCTTGATACTAAAACACAAAAACGAGATTAAAATTTTTTAAAAAAAATACTTGTGTTGTTTTTAACCCTAAAACGCGCAAATGTGCTGAAAACGAGTTATGGTGAAATATTCGACAAACTTTTGGTCTTGTTTGACCAAAAGTACCACTTTCTTGAGATTCTTGACACTAAAACACAAAAACGAGATTAAATTTTTTTAAAAAAATACTTGTGTTGTTTTTAACCCTAAAACGCGCAAATGGGCTGAAAAAGAGTTATGGTGAAATATTCGACAATATTTTGGTCTTTTTTGACCAAAAGTATTATTTTCTTGAGATTCTTGACACTAAAACAAAAAAATGAGATTAAAATTCATTAAAAAATACTTGTGTTGTTTTTAACCCTAAAACGCGCACATGGGCTGAAAACGAGTTATGGTGAAATATTCGACAAGCTTTTGGTCTTTTTTGACCAAAAGTACCACTTTCTTGAGATTCTTGACACTAAAACACAAAAACGAGATCAAAATTTATTAAAAAAATACGTGTGTTGTTTTTAACCCTAAAACACGCAAATTGGCTGAAAACGAGTTATGGTGACATAATCGACAAACTTTTGGTCTTTTTGGACCAAAAGTAACACTTTCTTGAGATTCTTGACACTAAAACACAAAAACGAGATTAAATTTTTTTTAAAAAAAATAGTTGTGTTATTTTTAACCCTATGATTAGACCTATATTTACCTAGCTAAGTATGTGTATTTGTGCTTGATTTGAATGACTTAATTGGTATTTTTATTCATTATTAATGTATATATCATTGATTTAAACCTTTTTGTCGCCTAAAAAGATTAATCAAAACAATTCAATACTCTATTCCACTATTTAGATAGCGATGAGTACAGGTCTTTCCACGGTTCAGGTTATCTTGCTAATTGAAAGTATATAAGTCACGCAAATTAACAAACAGTTTGAGTGTGTGTTTATATCTACAACTAGAATATAAAATGTACCGAAAGTATGAGTGTAAAGAATCAATAGGTGGAATCTCCTCCTTCAAGCCTCGATTTGTGCATCTCAATTGTTAGGCCTCATGTGACAATTTCCTCTTAATTAACTAGCTTAAATCGGCCAAGACCTCTTAAAACTAAGAAGTGTTAGCTAGTTTAAACTGATTAATCAAGATAGTCTAGCCTTGAACTTGATGCATATCCTTAGATGAGATAGAAATCAAAACTAACTTCTATTTAACATTCACTTCAAGAATCAAACAAAATGTACTCACATATGCTTAATCTCATGAAGCTACACAATGTATACACCTAACACACATGAAAGTTCAAAATCTAGAAGTTAGGTTTACAAACTTGAAAGAATAAATGAACTCTACACAGAAATCTCTATGCAGAATCCTAGATCTAACATACCTAAAAATCTCCAGACATGAAAGATCTAAGTGATTACAAGCTTGAAAACCTAGAAAAGGAAAATTCTCACATAAGGCCAATTACATTGAAGCTCGAGCACAAATCTGGACTTGAAGGAAGGAGAAGAACGCTTAGCCGCTCATGGAGATGGAAAGAATGGAGGATTTGCGAGGTGAAATGGCCATGGCGGAGGTTTGTGAGGTGAAGGAGATGAAGAAGATGAAGATGGAGTTGAGAGAGTTTGTTAGAGGAGAGAGAATGTGAAAGTGAAATGAGGGAGGATCCCCCGAAAGTTAGTTATGTTTGGGGTTTTATAGTGGTGAGTAACTTTGGGATTATCGCCCAAAGGGTATTTTTGGTATTTGGTAAAGGTTAGGATGAATGTGGACTAGATCTCATCTCCATGCATTTCTAAAGGTTCCTCCTTTTTCCTTAAAGTGATTGTGCTTCCCTTTTTGCCCTTAATGAGCCCTCCAGACTTGAATTTGACCGTGTGGTACTTTTGGCCAACAAACACCAAAAGTTTGTCAAATGCCCCACCAAAACAAGTTTTAAGCCCAATTGCTCGTTTTAGGCCCAAAAGAAACGCAAGTTTGGTTTTTGATCTTTGTAATCTCCTTTTTGGGTTTTGGCGCCCAAAGTATCGCTAGTGTGGTACTTTTGGTCAACAAACACCAAAGTTTGTCAAATGCCCCACCAAAACAAGTTTTAAGACCAATTGCTCGGTTTAGGCCAGAAACAAACGCAAGTTTGGTTTTTGTTCTTTGTAATCTCCTATATGGGTTTTAGTGCCAAAAGTATCTCAAGTGTGGTACTTTTGGTCAACAAACACCAAAAGTTTGTCAAATGCCCCACCAAAACAAGTTTTAAGCCCAATTGCTCGTTTTAGGCCCAAAGGAAACGCAAGTTTGGTTTTTGATCTTTGTAATCTCCTTTTTGGGTTTTAGGCCCCAAAGTATCTCAAGTGTGGTACTTTTGGTCAACAAACACCAAAAGTTTGTCAAATGCCCCACCAAAACAAGTTTTAAGCCCAATTGCTCGTTTTAGCAACATAAGGATCACAAGTTTGGTTTTTGATCTTTGTAATCTCCTTTTTGGGTTTTGGCGCCCAAAGTATCGCTAGTGTGGTACTTTTGGTCAACAAACACCAAAGTTTGTCAAATGCCCCACCAAAACAAGTTTTAAGACCAATTGCTCGTTTTAGGCCCAAAACAAACGCAAGTTTGGTTTTTGTTTTTTGTAATCTCCTATATGGGTTTTAGTGCCAAAAGTATCTCAAGTGTGGTACTTTTGGTCAACAAACACCAAAAGTTTGTCAAATGCCCCACCAAAACAAGTTTTAAGCCCAATTGCTCGTTTTAGCAACATAAGGATCACAAGTTTGGTTTTTGATCTTTGTAATCTCCTTTTTGGGTTTTGGCGCCCAAAGTATCGCTAGTGTGGTACTTTTGGTCAACAAACACCAAAGTTTGTCAAATGCCCCACCAAAACAAGTTTTAAGACCAATTGCTCGTTTTAGGCCCAAAACAAACGCAAGTTTGGTTTTTGTTCTTTGTAATCTCCTATATGGGTTTTAGTGCCAAAAGTATCTCAAGTGTGGTACTTTTGGTCAACAAACACCAAAAGTTTGTCAAATGCCCCACCAAAACAAGTTTTAAGCCCAATTGCTCGTTTTACGCCCAAAAGAAACGCAAGTTTGGTTTTTGATCTTTGTAATCTCCTTTTTGGGTTTTAGGCCCCAAAGTATCTCAAGTGTGGTACTTTTGGTCAACAAACACCAAAAGTTTGTCAAATGCCCCACCAAAACAAGTTTTAAGCCCAATTGCTCGTTTTAGCAACATAAGGATCACAAGTTTGGTTTTTGATCTTTGTAATCTCCTTTTTGGGTTTTGGAGCCCAAAGTATCGCTAGTGTGGTACTTTTGGTCAACAAACACCAAAGTTTGTCAAATGCCCCACCAAAACAAGTTTGAAGACCAATTGCTCGGTTTAGGCCCAAAACAAACGCAAGTTTGGTTTTTGTTCTTTGTAATCTCCTATATGGGTTTTAGTGCCAAAAGTATCTCAAGTGTGGTACTTTTGGTCAAAAAACACCAAAAGTTTGTCAAATGCCCCACCAAAACAAGTTTTAAGCCCAATTGCTCGTTTTAGGCCCAAAAGAAATGCAAGTTTGGTTTTCGATCTTTGTAATCTCCTTTTTGGGTTTTAGGCCCCAAAGTATCTCAAGTGTGGTACTTTTGGTCAACAAACACCAAAAGTTTGTCAAATGCCCCACCAAAACAAGTTTTAAGCCCAATTGCTCGTTTTAGCAACATAAGGATCACAAGTTTGGTTTTTGATCTTTGTAATCTCCTTTTTGGGTTTTGGCGCCCAAAGTATCGCTAGTGTGGTACTTTTGGTCAACAAACACCAAAGTTTGTCAAATGCCCCACCAAAACAAGTTTTAAGACCAATTGCTCGGTTTAGGCCCAAAACAAACGCAAGTTTGGTTTTTGTTCTTTGTAATCTCCTATATGGGTTTTAGTGCCAAAAGTATCTCAAGTGTGGTACTTTTGGTCAACAAACACCAAAAGTTTGTCAAATGCCCCACCAAAACAAGTTTTAAGCCCAATTGCTCGTTTTAGGCCCAAAAGAAACGCAAGTTTGGTTTTTGATCTTTGTAATCTCCTTTTTGGGTTTTAGGCCCCAAAGTATCTCAAGTGTGGTACTTTTGGTCAACAAACACCAAAAGTTTGTCAAATGCCCCACCAAAACAAGTTTTAAGCCCAATTGCTCGTTTTAGCAACATAAGGATCACAAGTTTGGTTTTTGATCTTTGTAATCTCCTTTTTGGGTTTTGGCGCCCAAAGTATCGCTAGTGTGGTACTTTTGGTCAACAAACACCAAAGTTTGTCAAATGCCCCACCAAAACAAGTTTTAAGACCAATTGCTCGGTTTAGGCCCAAAACAAACGCAAGTTTGGTTTTTGTTCTTTGTAATCTCCTATATGGGTTTTAGTGCCAAAAGTATCTCAAGTGTGGTACTTTTGGTCAACAAACACCAAAAGTTTGTCAAATGCCCCACCAAAACAAGTTTTAAGCCCAATTGCTCGTTTTAGGCCCAAAAGAAACGCAAGTTTGGTTTTTGATCTTTGTAATCTCCTTTTTGGGTTTTAGGCCCTAAACTATCTCAAGTGTGGTACGTTTGGTCAACAAACACCAAAAGTTTGTCAAATGCCCCACCAAAACAAGTTTTAAGCCCAATTGCTCGTTTTAGCAACATAAGGATCACAAGTTTGGTTTTTGATCTTTGTAATCTCCTTTTTGGGTTTTGGAGCCCAAAGTATCGCTAGCGTGGTACTTTTGGTCAACAAACACCAAAGTTTGTCAAATGCCCCACCAAAACAAGTTTTAAGACCAATTGCTCGTTTTAGGCCCAAAACAAACGCAAGTTTGGTTTTTGTTCTTTGTAATCTCCTATATGGGTTTTAGTGCCAAACGTATCTCAAGTGTGGTACTTTTGGTCAACAAACACCAAAAGTTTGTCAAGTGCCCCACCAAAACAAGTTTTAAGCCCAATTGCTCGTTTTAGCAACATAAGGATCACAAGTTTGGTTTTTGATCTTTGTAATCTCCTTTTTGGGTTTTGGCGCCCAAAGTATAGCTAGTGTGGTACTTTTGGTCAACAAACACCAAAGTTTGTCAAATGCCCCACCAAAACAAGTTTTAAGACCAATTGCTCGTTTTAGGCCCAAAACAAACGCAAGTTTGGTTTTTGTTCTTTGTAATCTCCTATATGGGTTTTAGTGCCACAAGTATCTCAAGTGTGGTACTTTTGGTCAACAAACACCAAAAGTTTGTCAAATGCCCCACCAAAACAAGTTTTAAGCCCAATTGCTCGTTTTAGGCCCAAAAGAAACGCAAGTTTGGTTTTTGATCTTTGTAATCTCCTTTTTGGGTTTTAGGCCCCAAAGTATCTCAAGTGTGGTACTTTTGGTAAACAAACATCAAAAGTTTGTCAAATGCCCCACCAAAACAAGTTTTAAGCCCAATTGCTCGTTTTAGCAACATAAGGATCACAAGTTTGGTTTTTGATCTTTGTAATCTCCTTTTTGGGTTTTGGCGCCCAAAGTATCGCTAGCGTGGTACTTTTGGTCAACAAACACCAAAGTTTGTCAAATGCCCCACCAAAACAAGTTTTAAGACCAATTGCTCGTTTTAGGCCCAAAACAAACGCAAGTTTGGTTTTTGTTCTTTGTAATCTCCTATATGGGTTTTAGTGCCAAACGTATCTCAAGTGTGGTACTTTTGGTCAACAAACACCAAAAGTTTGTCAAATGCCCCACCAAAAAAAGTTTTAAGCCCAATTGCTCGTTTTAGGCCCAAAAGAAACGCAAGTTTGGTTTTTGATCTTTGTAATCTCCTTTTTGGGTTTTAGGCCCCAAAGTATCTCAAGTGTGGTACTTTTGGTCAACAAACACCAAAAGTTTGTCAAATGCCCCACCAAAACAAGTTTTAAGCCCAATTGCTGGTTTTAGCAACATAAGGATCACAAGTTTGGTTTTTGATGTTTGTAATCTCCTTCATGTGTTTTAGCGCCCAAAGTATCGCTAGTGTGGTACTTTTGGTCAACAAACACCAAAGTTTGTCAAATGCCCCACCAAAACAAGTTTTAAGACCAATTGCTCGTTTTAGGCCCAAAACAAACGCAAGTTTGGTTTTTGTTCTTTGTAATCTCCTATATGGGTTTTAGTGCCAAACGTATCTCAAGTGTGGTACTTTTGGTCAACAAACACCAAAAGTTTGTCAAATGCCCCACCAAAACAAGTTTTAAGCCCAATTGCTCGTTTTAGCAACATAAGGATCACAAGTTTGGTTTTTGATCTTTGTAATCTCCTTTTTGGGTTTTGGCGCCCAAAGTATCGCTAGTGTGGTACTTTTGGTCAACAAACACCAAAGTTTGTCAAATGCCCCACCAAAACAAGTTTTAAGACCAATTGCTCGGTTTAGGCCCAAAACAAACGCAAGTTTGGTTTTTGTTCTTTGTAATCTCCTATATGGGTTTTAGTGCCAAAAGTATCTCAAGTGTGGTACTTTTGGTCAACAAACACCAAAAGTTTGTCAAATGCCCCACCAAAACAAGTTTTAAGCCCAATTGCTCGTTTTAGGCCCAAAAGAAACGCAAGTTTGGTTTTTGATCTTTGTAATCTCCTTTTTGGGTTTTAGGCCCTAAACTATCTCAAGTGTGGTACGTTTGGTCAACAAACACCAAAAGTTTGTCAAATGCCCCACCAAAACAAGTTTTAAGCCCAATTGCTCGTTTTAGCAACATAAGGATCACAAGTTTGGTTTTTGATCTTTGTAATCTCCTTTTTGGGTTTTGGAGCCCAAAGTATCGCTAGCGTGGTACTTTTGGTCAACAAACACCAAAGTTTGTCAAATGCCCCACCAAAACAAGTTTTAAGACCAATTGCTCGTTTTAGGCCCAAAACAAACGCAAGTTTGGTTTTTGTTCTTTGTAATCTCCTATATGGGTTTTAGTGCCAAACGTATCTCAAGTGTGGTACTTTTGGTCAACAAACACCAAAAGTTTGTCAAGTGCCCCACCAAAACAAGTTTTAAGCCCAATTGCTCGTTTTAGCAACATAAGGATCACAAGTTTGGTTTTTGATCTTTGTAATCTCCTTTTTGGGTTTTGGCGCCCAAAGTA
This sequence comes from Mimosa pudica, assembly GCA_029929735.1. Taxonomy (NCBI): domain Eukaryota; kingdom Viridiplantae; phylum Streptophyta; class Magnoliopsida; order Fabales; family Fabaceae; genus Mimosa; species Mimosa pudica. Next base: position 16,087,449 of record JAKELP010000021.1, on the reverse strand, counting down.
TAGCTAGTGTGGTACTTTTGGTCAACAAACACCAAAGTTTGTCAAATGCCCCACCAAAACAAGTTTTAAGACCAATTGCTCGTTTTAGGCCCAAAACAAACGCAAGTTTGGTTTTTGTTCTTTGTAATCTCCTATATGGGTTTTAGTGCCACAAGTATCTCAAGTGTGGTACTTTTGGTCAACAAACACCAAAAGTTTGTCAAATGCCCCACCAAAACAAGTTTTAAGCCCAATTGCTCGTTTTAGGCCCAAAAGAAACGCAAGTTTGGTTTTTGATCTTTGTAATCTCCTTTTTGGGTTTTAGGCCCCAAAGTATCTCAAGTGTGGTACTTTTGGTAAACAAACATCAAAAGTTTGTCAAATGCCCCACCAAAACAAGTTTTAAGCCCAATTGCTCGTTTTAGCAACATAAGGATCACAAGTTTGGTTTTTGATCTTTGTAATCTCCTTTTTGGGTTTTGGCGCCCAAAGTATCGCTAGCGTGGTACTTTTGGTCAACAAACACCAAAGTTTGTCAAATGCCCCACCAAAACAAGTTTTAAGACCAATTGCTCGTTTTAGGCCCAAAACAAACGCAAGTTTGGTTTTTGTTCTTTGTAATCTCCTATATGGGTTTTAGTGCCAAACGTATCTCAAGTGTGGTACTTTTGGTCAACAAACACCAAAAGTTTGTCAAATGCCCCACCAAAAAAAGTTTTAAGCCCAATTGCTCGTTTTAGGCCCAAAAGAAACGCAAGTTTGGTTTTTGATCTTTGTAATCTCCTTTTTGGGTTTTAGGCCCCAAAGTATCTCAAGTGTGGTACTTTTGGTCAACAAACACCAAAAGTTTGTCAAATGCCCCACCAAAACAAGTTTTAAGCCCAATTGCTGGTTTTAGCAACATAAGGATCACAAGTTTGGTTTTTGATGTTTGTAATCTCCTTCATGTGTTTTAGCGCCCAAAGTATCGCTAGTGTGGTACTTTTGGTCAACAAACACCAAAGTTTGTCAAATGCCCCACCAAAACAAGTTTTAAGACCAATTGCTCGTTTTAGGCCCAAAACAAACGCAAGTTTGGTTTTTGTTCTTTGTAATCTCCTATATGGGTTTTAGTGCCAAACGTATCTCAAGTGTGGTACTTTTGGTCAACAAACACCAAAAGTTTGTCAAATGCCCCACCAAAACAAGTTTTAAGCCCAATTGCTCGTTTTAGGCCCAAAAGAAACGCAAGTTTGGTTTTTGATCTTTGTAATCTCCTTTTTGGGTTTTAGGCCCCAAAGTATCTCAAGTGTGGTACTTTTGGTCAACAAACACCAAAAGTTTGTCAAATGCCCCACCAAAACAAGTTTTAAGCCCAATTGCTGGTTTTAGCAACATAAGGATCACAAGTTTGGTTTTTGATGTTTGTAATCTCCTTCATGTGTTTTAGCGCCCAAAGTATCGCTAGTGTGGTACTTTTGGTCAACAAACACCAAAGTTTGTCAAATGCCCCACTGCTTTATCTCTTTTTCGTCGTCTAAAAAGAGCTAAAGCAAATAAAACTAAGAATTAAACTACAGTAGTTAGCAGCAAGTCCTAGGTCAATTCACAGTTCGGTTTTATCTCTTGCTTAGGTCAATTAATTACAAGTTAAGCAAATTATCAAACAGGTTGTGTGCAGGTTTTGTATGTAAGACTAATTAAAACTAATTGAAACTACAACTACAGAATTAAAAGTGAATGAGTGAAAGTATGGATGAGATGTACCTCCTTCTCCAAGTACTTCGTGCTTACGTTTTAATCGGACTTCATATACTTGTTCTTCTTAATATAAACTAGTTAAATTCTCAAGATCTCTTTAATCAAAGAAGTCTACAAGAGTTTAACTAATTTAATTAAGGCTTAAGCTCTTTCAAACCAAGAACATACCATAAGCAACACTAAACACTAAATCTAGCATTTAGGAAACAAATTCATTCCACAAATGTAAGAGGAGCTAATCGCACACACATACATATATGAAACTACAAGAATTAAGCCTCGGTTTTCATGTTCTTAACATAAAAGAGAGATTTCAAACTAACATAAAGTAGAACACCTAAAACTAGATGTCTAACCTATATGTTAGAATCTTAAGTTTTGATGGTGACTAAGGTATGATATGGTCTAGTACTTAAAAGAACATAATTAACACTTAGGAAGGATTAGATGACATGGTTAGAATCCTGAGTTAGATCACTTGCGAATGCAAGATCATTTCCGGTAATATTAGCACTAGAGCTCGCGGATGGAGTACACATCCCATAGGACGCAAACGGAAGCAAGTGAAACACTTGGTTAGAACCCAGTCTAGATTGCTAACACTAAATCCTAAGTTAAGTCACAACCGGATGCAGATTCACTTCCGAATGAATTAAGACTAGCGCTCACGGATGAAAGACTCATCCCACAGCGGAATCACAACCGGATGCAGAATCACTTCCGGATGAACTAGGACTAGCGCTCGCGGATGAATGTCTCATCCCTCAGCGACAGCAAGCACTTCACTTAGTCATAACTCAGTCTAGGAGCATTAGATGTACAAAACCCTTGAGACTAAGTTAAGACTCAACCGGAAGTGAGTTTGCTTCCTATTAGATTTAGACTGACGCAGAGCGATAGAATAGATATTATCCCAAGCGTCAGTGAGTCTACTTCCCCAAGTGAAAGCACTTCCTGTTAGATTTAGACTGGCGCAGGTTGATAGACTAGATATAACCCCGAGCGTCAGTGAATCAGCCTCGTCAAGAGAAATCACTTCCTGTTGAATTTAGACTGACACAGGCTGATAAAAGAAGTATAACCCTAAGCGTCAGTGAATTCATCACGTCAAGTAAAAGTGCTTCCGATAGCTCAGTGACTAGCGCTGACTGTTAGGAATGAAATAGACTAAGCGAGAGCAAGTCATGGTGAACTAAATCCCTCATCAAGTGAATTTATTTCCGGATGTAGAAGTGCTTCCGGATACACCTTAGATTTAGGAACACCCACTGCATGAGACTATATTATTATATTGCTAAACTAACGTTCAAGTGCAGCACACTCAGTAAAGTTGCTTCCGGATGAGAAGTAACTTCCGCAAGCAAAATGAATGTCTGAACGTTCAAGAGATGCAGTGTCAGAATGCTTATGTCAGAGCAGAGGTGTCAGGACTAACTTTCAGAGATAAAGCAAGTCAACCCTGCTAAGCTTTAATGGAGCGTTTAAGAAGATGAGCTTCCAACGGTAACAAGAGGTTAACAGATATTCGAACAACATTGTTACCTACCAAGCATGAGGAGTATGAGAGATACGGAGAACATCATCTGAAGATTCACTACCCACAAGAGTCAGAGTCCATAAGAGAGCTTCTGATAGCAAGAGAGCATCCAATAGCAAAGCGCTCTTATCATTCATGGACAAGTGCTTGGAAGACAAAGTTCCTCTATGTGATAGCAAGCAGAATGTTAGAGTCCACGAGCTTCACTTCAGATAGCAAGAGAGCTTCCGATAGTAAGTCTCTTAGCATCCTGGACTCATGCTTGAGGAACGAAGTCCTCATCTGTCAACAAGCAAGAGTCAGATCGTACAGTGTAAAGATGTCAGAACGACTTTTGCCAGAATAGTGTTGTCAGAACAGTGTTGACAGAATAGCTGGTCAAAGCACCTTTTCAGATAAAGCAAAGTCAACCCTGCTGTGGATTAATGAGGACAACGTAAACAAGGCTCCAACGGCTATATTCAAACGGCCTTATTGCCTCTCCAACAGCTGGATAATTAGAGGCTGGTATAAAAGAAGATACTCTTCATTTCTAAGAAAAAGAGTGAGAGAGAACAGAGCTTATTGTCTGAAACATTATTCCTCTCATCTTCTACTCTCGGACTTTGATATGTAATATTCTTAGAGAGTGATTCATTTGTACTTAAGTGAGTAACATCATCCACTCTTCGAGAGAGTTAGTTTTGAGCTTAAGTGTTTAACAAAATCAGTTCATAGAGTGAACATAATTGTAATCTTACATTTTGTAAGGGGGAGCATTTAGAAGTTTTCTAAATCTCCATAGGTTGCAAGTTAGCCCGTAAAACTTGCGTTTGTAAGGTTTGCAGGTGAACCCGTTGTAAAACCTGTGGGTTGTTAGGTGAACCCGTGCTCGTAAAACCTAAAGTGTAAAGGCTTCTCTTGTGCCTGGTTTAAACAAGAATAGTGGATTGAAAATCTCAGGTGGAGCCTGGGGACTGGATGTAGGTCTGGGTGACCGAACCAGGATAAATTTATGTGTGCATAAACTTACATTTAAACATTCTATTTTGCATCACATAACATACTGACTTGTGCATACCATTACTCAGTAACATCATCACCAAGCACAAGCAGTCTTTCGAAAAGTGTTAAAGTTTTATTCCCTCACCCAATTCACCCCCCCCCCCCTCTTGGGTGACAGCCACGCATTTCATTTGGTATCAGAGCAGGTCACTTGTTTAAAGGATCCAACGATCTCAAGTGTAAAGACCTTGGCTGATTTGGGTTAAAATGTTTTCCAAAGGCTTTGATCATACCATTCCACCTGTGTTAGAAAATATTGATTTTTGTTGGTGGAAAGCAAGAATGGAAAGTTTTATACAATCCACTAGTTTGAAAATGTGGGATATTTTTGAAAATGATTTTGATTTCAAACCAAGAGGAAACTGGACTGAAAAGGAGAAAAATTTGTTTTCCTTAAATATTAGAGCAATGCAAATTTTATACAAAGGCTTAACTGAAAATGATTTCCAGAAAATCAAACATTGCTCTAGTGCTAAAGACATTTGGAATACTCTTGATGTGATATATGCTTCTAACCCATCTCTTGAAAGCGCAGCTGTCCAAAGCTCAACTCGTGCTCGTTGTGGATCATCTACTGATGAGCTTCTGGAAGCTGGCATTGAGGAAGCAGGCTTCAGTGAAGAGAGTATCCATTTCTGCCTAGAAGATTCAGAAAGTGAGGTATCTGGATCTGAACTTGAACCTTCTGAATTGCAAGATGCATACAATGAGTTATATACCGAATATTGTAAACTTGCAAAAGAACTTCTAGGCTTAAAAGAAAAAGATAGAAAACTTGAAAAACTAATTTCTTCTTCTACGTCCAAAGTTTCCGAGGTTTCTTTTAAAGAACTAGTGGTTCCGATAGTTAGCCCACGATCGGCAGGGAAAAAGAAAAGCTTTCAAAAGAAACTGAGATTTCAAAGGAACAAAAAACTTTTCTAAAGAAAACTAATCATGATAATGATAGAAAACCCCATTTTGATTATCATTCCATTATCTGTCATTATTGTGGTAGATTAGGACATATTTCTCACACATGCAGTCTTAGAAGAAATTCAAATGTGAGAAATAAGTTTGTATGGATTCCTAAAGGACAAGTAAGGTCCAGTGCTAACCAAGTAGGACCCAAGTACAAATGGGTACCAAAACATCCTCCCAATGCCTTACTTGCGCAGGAAAGATCAAGAGTTCCTCTTGCCCCAAAGAAGAGAGCTCATGGTGATGTCACTGCTGCAACCACCTGGTACAATCATAAGAAGCAGTGCACTACCACAAGGAACAAAGCTTTTGTCTCAAGGATGAGCTATCACAGAGTTCCATTAAATTATCCTGAGAAGAACAAGAGAGAGTGGATTCCTCAATCGACATTGAAAAGGCTCTTGAATCCTACCTCTCAGAAGAAAGTGCTTCGAACCAAGGATAAGTATAGAAGATCTCCTTGGGAAAGGCAATTCGGAGGTTCAAAGTTTATCTCTCTCACAATAGGAGATACCCTCTGCTGAGCCTGTGTCTAACGTCTGCGCCAGCACCCAATCTGATTGAAGAGCTGTGTATGAAGTATGGGCTCAAGAGGCCAGAGATGCCAGTGGTGGTGATCATCAAGTAAATTCATCCCTCTGCACCAGCTCCAATCCATCCTTAGCCTCAGCAAGACTCAGGACTGTACCTCATCTGAACAATTAGTCAAGTCTTGATAAGCATTCGTCACGCATAGATTTTGGTACTGCTCTGAAAATAGAATCCTTGCATTGCCAACCAAAATCAAGCGAGCTACTGCTTGATGCGAATGGAGCTATGGTGATATCATTCTTACCTTCCTCTTTACTTGAATAATCACTTGGGTAGTAAATGCATGATGGGCTTAACAGTTTCACACATATATGCTTAGCGAATCTTTTAAGGGCGTCTTTCATGAAAGAAAATAGTTTATGCATTCACCTTGATTTTTGAAAGATCCTTTTGATATACAAACTTTCAAAACAGATTCTGATCCTCTTTAAACCTACATGACAACCATACCTCATGATAGCACTCAAAAGTTATTTCTGATTTTCCATTTCATGTGGTATCTCTTGCATCAAGCTTTTCAATGCATAAGCAGCTATGGTTTCGAGAACAATACGTCCTTCTTAATTACATCTTTAAGTTCTCAATCTACTAATGGTCTCAGTTCAAGTTTGTGGTTTAAGAATGTTGACACAGATTATTGAAGCTTGAACAATGAATATAACCAAGAGAGAATGACAACGAAAATGTCTCTTATCAAGATGTGTGGAATTGCTATGCTAAACCTGAGAAACTCTCGCCAATACACATGAGCATTTCTATCCCTTACATATTCTGGTGTGAAATTAAATGGATAGTCTCTCTCTTGTCTGACATGCCTTGAATTAAACTCTGCTAGATCTGTAAAACATGGCATAGTATCACAAGCATGCTATAATCTGTATTAATTTCAAGCTTGTTGATATCCTAAGAACAATGAGATCACACTGAGCATATCTAGAAGAACTTGAGCTAAAATTTGGAAATTATTCTCGTAATCATATGCTGAAATTTGGTTGTAAACCGAGTTTAGTCTTAAAATCAAACTATTTTGTGAGGATGAAGATTTTTCAAAATTTCATTGTGTTAATAATTCACATGTCTTCATGATCTAACATGAACATCCTTGAGGCATATTTATTGAACTATATTTGCTTATGAAACTCTGAAAATATGCCACCTGTTTGATATTCTCTGTACTATCACATTGATATTTATCTATGAGAGTATAAGTAGAGTTCATGTCTTGATAGTGAAACTATGTGAACATATAGACAATTTCAAAATTAGTTTTCACATAATCATTACTCATATTTGCTTAAACCAATTAGCAAGCATGATTTCTTAAAATTATTAACTTGTGCTGATTAACACAGATTGACTTGAATGTCCAGAGGATGGTCTCCAATGTTAAATCTTAAGTTCTTTCACTGACCATCAGAAAAGCACTTGTTTCCTCAAGCACATGCAGGACCAATCATCAAGTTTAAGCAAGAATGCTTTCACAACAATCAGCGCCTTCGATAGCAGGCCAACTATTGAACCATGGGAAAAGTAGAGTGACTGCTCAGTCATGTCTGCTTGTGGTTGTAGCTCAGCTTGCCGAGGCGAATCATCAAAGCACTTGCGCTAGGGGTTTTCCACTTGAGATAGCACATCTCTTGAAGATGTCAGGAAGCATGCTTATCTGCATATGATTAAGACTCATGAGTCTAATAGAGTCTGGAGATTCCTCATCTGTGGTAACATCTACACCTTACCATCTCTTATATATGATGCATACATGGCATTGGTAAGGGTGTCAATTTAGGATTTCTTTTCTCAATCTGCATTGACTTCAAAATCATTCACTGTCTTAGAAAATCATCCTAGCTCACACATCTGTATCCTCTATATGACATGCTGGAAAGTAAATTGATAACATACCTCTCTTATATGCTTCCTTTCTTGATTCAGTGATGATTAATCTTAATATAGAAGAGAAGTAAAGGACATTACTCGATAATGATCCCTTGAAAATAGAGAGTTACATGCTGTCATAGATAATAAACTCTTAAGATGCTGTGATGCAATTATTTGGAAATTATTTTTGGCACTTTAAACTCACAAATTTCATTTGATTTGGTTTCATTTCATATGGTATCAGAAATTTCACTTGGCATTCAATCATTTCATTTGATATCACAAATTCAAACTCACATAATTCAAACTCACAGATTTTCAATTGATATCATAATCATCATTTTAAAAGCATCAAAATTATTCTGATATCATGTTAACCATTTCGAGAGGGTCAAAATTACTTTTGATGTCTTTTATATTTAAAAAGAACTTTCACCTTCAAAAAGAGAACTGTTTTTTGTATGTTTTGATCTAGACTTAATCCTTGCAAAACATGTTCTGTTATGCAAAACATCTTGCATAATGGTTAGGGAGAGTAAACACACTTAGAATACTGAATCAATATTTTCTTCCTTCTGTCTCACACTGTTTAGTTATCCTACAAAATATTTAGGGAGAATAGGGAGAAATATAGGTAGAAAGTTGTTGAATTTAGGTAGAAAGCCCATTCCTAGGAGAACGATAGAAGTATCCCCATCCCTAAGGCTAGCTTGCACCTGTTGAATTTTGATGAAGCCAAAAGGGGGAGAGAAATGAGAAGAAATGAGACACGAGATGTCTAGAGATGAGACATGAGATGTCTAGAGCTGAAAGATAAGAGAACTGGGAATGAAATATAGCTCTGGAAGTGATCTAAGTTTAATTATGTTCTCTAGTCATCTATGGGTTTGTCATCATCAAAAAGGGGGAGAATGTTAGAATCTTAAGTTTTGATGGTGACTAAGGTATGATATGGTCTAGTACTTAAAAGAACATAATTAACACTTAGGAAGGATTAGATGACATGGTTAGAATCCTGAGTTAGATCACTTGCGAATGCAAGATCATTTCCGGTAATATTAGCACTAGAGCTCGCGGATGGAGTACACATCCCATAGGACGCAAACGGAAGCAAGTGAAACACTTGGTTAGAACCCAGTCTAGATTGCTAACACTAAATCCTAAGTTAAGTCACAACCGGATGCAGATTCACTTCCGAATGAATTAAGACTAGCGCTCACGGATGAAAGACTCATCCCACAGCGGAATCACAACCGGATGCAGAATCACTTCCGGATGAACTAGGACTAGCGCTCGCGGATGAATGTCTCATCCCTCAGCGACAGCAAGCACTTCACTTAGTCATAACTCAGTCTAGGAGCATTAGATGTACAAAACCCTTGAGACTAAGTTAAGACTCAACCGGAAGTGAGTTTGCTTCCTATTAGATTTAGACTGACGCAGAGCGATAGAATAGATATTATCCCAAGCGTCAGTGAGTCTACTTCCCCAAGTGAAAGCACTTCCTGTTAGATTTAGACTGGCGCAGGTTGATAGACTAGATATAACCCCGAGCGTCAGTGAATCAGCCTCGTCAAGAGAAATCACTTCCTGTTGAATTTAGACTGACACAGGCTGATAAAAGAAGTATAACCCTAAGCGTCAGTGAATTCATCACGTCAAGTAAAAGTGCTTCCGATAGCTCAGTGACTAGCGCTGACTGTTAGGAATGAAATAGACTAAGCGAGAGCAAGTCATGGTGAACTAAATCCCTCATCAAGTGAATTTATTTCCGGATGTAGAAGTGCTTCCGGATACACCTTAGATTTAGGAACACCCACTGCATGAGACTATATTATTATATTGCTAAACTAACGTTCAAGTGCAGCACACTCAGTAAAGTTGCTTCCGGATGAGAAGTAACTTCCGCAAGCAAAATGAATGTCTGAACGTTCAAGAGATGCAGTGTCAGAATGCTTATGTCAGAGCAGAGGTGTCAGGACTAACTTTCAGAGATAAAGCAAGTCAACCCTGCTAAGCTTTAATGGAGCGTTTAAGAAGATGAGCTTCCAACGGTAACAAGAGGTTAACAGATATTCGAACAACATTGTTACCTACCAAGCATGAGGAGTATGAGAGATACGGAGAACATCATCTGAAGATTCACTACCCACAAGAGTCAGAGTCCATAAGAGAGCTTCTGATAGCAAGAGAGCATCCAATAGCAAAGCGCTCTTATCATTCATGGACAAGTGCTTGGAAGACAAAGTTCCTCTATGTGATAGCAAGCAGAATGTTAGAGTCCACGAGCTTCACTTCAGATAGCAAGAGAGCTTCCGATAGTAAGTCTCTTAGCATCCTGGACTCATGCTTGAGGAACGAAGTCCTCATCTGTCAACAAGCAAGAGTCAGATCGTACAGTGTAAAGATGTCAGAACGACTTTTGCCAGAATAGTGTTGTCAGAACAGTGTTGACAGAATAGCTGGTCAAAGCACCTTTTCAGATAAAGCAAAGTCAACCCTGCTGTGGATTAATGAGGACAACGTAAACAAGGCTCCAACGGCTATATTCAAACGGCCTTATTGCCTCTCCAACAGCTGGATAATTAGAGGCTGGTATAAAAGAAGATACTCTTCATTTCTAAGAAAAAGAGTGAGAGAGAACAGAGCTTATTGTCTGAAACATTATTCCTCTCATCTTCTACTCTCGGACTTTGATATGTAATATTCTTAGAGAGTGATTCATTTGTACTTAAGTGAGTAACATCATCCACTCTTCGAGAGAGTTAGTTTTGAGCTTAAGTGTTTAACAAAATCAGTTCATAGAGTGAACATAATTGTAATCTTACATTTTGTAAGGGGGAGCATTTAGAAGTTTTCTAAATCTCCATAGGTTGCAAGTTAGCCCGTAAAACTTGCGTTTGTAAGGTTTGCAGGTGAACCCGTTGTAAAACCTGTGGGTTGTTAGGTGAACCCGTGCTCGTAAAACCTAAAGTGTAAAGGCTTCTCTTGTGCCTGGTTTAAACAAGAATAGTGGATTGAAAATCTCAGGTGGAGCCTGGGGACTGGATGTAGGTCTGGGTGACCGAACCAGGATAAATTTATGTGTGCATAAACTTACATTTAAACATTCTATTTTGCATCACATAACATACTGACTTGTGCATACCATTACTCAGTAACATCATCACCAAGCACAAGCAGTCTTTCGAAAAGTGTTAAAGTTTTATTCCCTCACCCAATTCACCCCCCCCTCTTGGGTGACAGCCACGCATTTCATACACGCCTAATCAAGGTCATACATAGGCAAAAATATACATCTAGCTTGAAACCTAAAAGAGAAAATTACAAGCATATGAAGCCATAGGTTAAGTCTACAAGCACATTTCCTTGGAGAAGAAGGTTAGGCGATCTAGCCGGACATGGAGATGAAGGCAGATGAAGGTGATTGTGAAGTTCTGGACATGGCGGAGGTGAAGAAGATGAAAATGGAGTTGAGAGAGTTTGTTAGAGGAGAGAGAAAGTGAAAGTGAAGTGAAAGATCAGATATGTTCAGATGATAGTTATGTTTTGGGTTTTATAGTGGTGAGTAACTTTGGGATTATCGCCCAAAGGGTATTTTTGGTATTTGGTAAAAGGTGAGAATGAATGTGGATTAGATCTCATCTCCATGCATTTCCAAAGGTTCCTCCTTTTTCTCCAAGTGATTGTGCTTCCCTTTTTGCCCTTAATGAGGCCTCCAGACTTGAATTTGGCCTTGGCGCCAATTTTGCCTCATTTGGAAAGCTCCCCAAGTACTTTCAAGCTGCAGGGCTGACTTTGCCTTAAATTAACTCTGCACCTGAGACTTCTGAAAAGTAGTTGATATTTCTGATCATTGTGCAGTTTGGCTCATGTACTCGCTGGCTGATGGACTTCAGCTTCCGGATGCAAGACTTCATCTCGCAAGCGCAAGCACATTTACTTCCGGATGAGAATCCACTGGATGAGAATCCACTTCCGGATGTAGCTCTCTGTCCGCCAGCGCCAGCACGTTTACTTCCGGATGTAAATCCACTTCCGGATGGAAGTCCGCTTCTTCAAGTAGCTCAGCTTCCGGATGTGACTTTGCTTCCGGATGCAAACTTGCATCCTGATATGAGTACTCTTCCAAATGTGAATATGCTTCCGGATGTGAACCTTCATCCGGATGTGACTTTGAGTACTCTTCATCTAGCCTTCCTTCTTGCCAAATTATATCCATTGAAGCTCCACCAAGGGTGTGTGGGGCCCACTTGGGACCCCCCTACATGAAAAACATATCTCATAGTCAAAATGACCAAAATACCCTTAGTTCCATAAAATGCAAGTAATAAGGCTATTATTCTTCAAATATTTATACATAAGCATGTGCATTAAAATGTATCAATAATGATCAAATATAACAAATAAACCATACTAATTAAGCTCAAATGCACATGCTTAAAGGTATGAAATTTGGTCTAATCAAATCCCCCACACTTAAGCTTTGCACTCCGGGCAAAGTCATGTAAAAGATTTAACTCAATCATTAAGCATAATGAAGGCAATTGGAATTATCATAGTGTTCAAGTTGATCTTCTTGAACCTTTCCTTAAAGCTTCGCATAGGCCAAATCTAAGAATACAAAGCGAATCCAAGTTTAACAATCCACTAAAATTTAGGAGGGGTGCCAATTGAGATTTTTCCTCACCGGATAAAGTGTTTAACTCATTCGCTCAAGTTAGGAAAAATGCCTAACTAAGGACTTGTGATCACTCTATGGCTCAATGCACTTGACCATCACCATAGGCTTGTAATAGCTCTAAGTTCTCCACCCATAGTATGCATAGCACAACCAAATCTAGGGGACTTTGGGGTTAAATGGAAGGCTATTAATGAATGGTGAATGATGGATAGTAGTCAATGACCAATGACATGAACAAGTAATCACCGCATATGCATGCAATACGATGAAATCAATCCTCACAAAGCATGCTACATCTCTCTTTTCTTTTTCAATCTTATGCCTTTGGCATACTTAAGCACTTTGTGCCTTCTTCCTTTTCATCTTTTGATAGGCCTTTGGCCTTATTATTTTTTTTTTTCTTTTCTTTGGCCTTTGGCCATTTTCTCTTTTCTTTTCCTCTCTTGTGGCTCTCGGCCATCTTTTGTTCTTCACTCATATAGCTTGCTTTCCACAAGATACAACAATACAATACTAATATGAATGCAAGCATATGCTATAATCACTCATTCACACTTCGGTCAAGGTGGTAGATGTGAAAAGTGAATGGCCCAAAGGGGTTAATCAAAGGATAATATTTGGTTGGCTTAGTGTTTGGGTCATGAGGGTTTAGAAAGAAACGCCCCTTTCATTTTCAATCATGCCATGCATTGTGATCTCAAACAAGAGCTAGGACAAGTTCTAGGAGGTCAAGTAACTATTGGCCCACTCAATTCGGTTGGAGGCTTCTCACATTTATAGCTTACTCTAATTAGTCACTTCCTCCCTAAGAAAAGTTAAATGAGAAACTTACACCCTCTTTATACCTTAAAAGTGCCCCATGCAATGCCCCAAGTAATCATTCCAAAAATTCTACTTACACACTAGAGGAAAATTCCATTTGCTTTCAAAAGCCATAATCAAGTCAAATTTTCAAGAAAAATCATGCCAAATAAGTCCAAAAATCAAGTGTGAAAGCTTTGAATCAGACCACTTTTAAGCACATAATACACCTCCCCCACACTTAAAGCATGCATTGTCCTCAATGGACCAATTAAATCAAGTAGGAAGATGCATTTGAAAGGCAAAGCAGCAGCATAAAGGGCAGGGCAGTTCCAACAAACAAATGGCGCATATGCATGTATTATTTACAAGACTACACTAAACACAACCTAAAATATTATTATTTTTTTATATTTATTATTTTTTTTTTTTTTTTTTACTCACTGACGCTCAGGAAGCCTAACTGAATTCAGACTCAAGCTGCTAGGCTTCCGGAAGCAAAAATGCTACCGGAAGCAGAACCGCTATAGGAAGTCACTCTAGGTTCAGATTCTAATCTCACCCCTAGCGGAAGCAAACATGCTACCGGAAGCAAAATTGCTTCCGGATGCATCGACGCTTGTGCACAATGAGCTTCATCCCCTAGCGGAAGCAAAGTGAACACAATCTGATCCTAAGTAGCAAAGTCTAAGTGAGAGCTTCCGGAAGCAAAAGCACTTCCGGATGCAAAATCCTCTATTTCCTCAATGACACTTCCTGACGCAAATAGGCATCCCCCAGCACTAGTGAAATTTTTTTTTTTTTTTTTTCATATTTAAACAACCTAACAAACCTAAACAAAATCCTACATATTTTTTTTTAAAAAACTAACTAATGTCCTCCCCCACACTTAGAATTAAACAATATAAAGCAAGTAGGGAAGGAAAGAAGCAACCTTTAGGGCGGCTTGAAGTTCTCTTTGAAGAACTTGCGCTTGTGGTCCTGTATGGTTCGACCATCCGCAAATATAGACGCTGAGTGTTCTTCGGTCACTAAGTTCCACTGGAGCAATCTGGCTTTCTCAAGTAGTAAATGCGTCCACGTGGAATAACAAGAAGGTGCTCCCTTCTGTTTTTCTTTGGGTCGCCTAGCTCTCCAATGGGCCTGGAGCTTCAAGAGAAACTTCTGAACTCTCCTTGCAAGGAACACTAAAAGTGAAGGTTCATACATTGTTGCTTCAAGTTCCAAACTCCTCTTGAAAAGTTCTTCCGCCTTCAACACATGCAAGCTAGGATCATCCGCTTCAGGTCTAGTTACAAGCTCCATCTTGTCCTGCTTGGCTTCCCAATAATCCTTGTGCATCCTAAAAGATCCTTCAACATGGAACAAACTTCCCTTTTTCAAGGAGTTGTAGGAATGCCAAGATAAACTCAATGAAACACAAGAGGAATCAAGATGCACATGATTAGGTAATTCAATATGCTGAAAAATGGTGATCAATTTGGGCACTTTAAACATAACAACATTTTGCCCCTTCGAAGCACTAAACCAAGGATCACCAGTTGGCCTACAAATGGAAGTATTAGCCTCCAGAGTAGTCTCAAACAAAACCCTGTTGGAGCACTCGATTTGCGAAACATTGACTCCATGCATGCTCCTCAACCGGCTCCGCCAATCCATGATCGTATAGGAGGTATAGAAATGCAAGTATTCTTGCAATTGAACTCCAGCCTCCATCATGAGAGCAAATACTCCTGCCAACCTAGCTGGATCCACAAAATTGAACAAACATCCCTTGTGCAAGGGGTTGTAGCTAGACAAGGAGTGTGTAAATGAATCAACATCATCAAGAGCACAGACATCATGCTTGGAACTAGGAACATCAAGACGCATGCTTACAGTACTAAAATCATCAGCAAGGGAATTCATGCAAGCATCATTAATAGTCACTAAGCAAGAGTCAAATGAACTGAAAGATGTGTGCTCATTCTCATGTGAAAGCAAGCTCAAGGGACTTACAGGTTGTTCTACCAGATTTTCCATCAACAATGTATATGGCCTACATGCTTCCTTATATATGCAAATATTAAATGAAGGCTTAGCATAAGTAGGTAGTGGCTCAAGAACAACCAGCAATGGCACATTGAACTCAAGCATAGAAAACAAATCAAAGATTACACTCTGAAAAAGCTCATGAAATGTCTTCTTCCCTAAGTTACTTGAACTAGGAAAGGTAACAAGTGTAGGATCAAAAATTATACCTTGAGATGATTTATGCACGAGTTGAGAAGTAGAGACAGATTCAAGCTCTTGTGCCAATGGCGCTTCCACCTTGCATTCTGCTTTAGAAATTTTATGCTCCTCCTCTTCAATACGAAATTGGCTCTCGGCCTCTGGGCATTCTCCAACCAAGGGAGGAGGGTTCTCTGCCTCACTATGAACTTCCTCAGGAACATGTGTCACTGGAGTAGGATGCTGTCCATTTTGCTCATCATCCTTAGGCTGAGACTGTTGCACCATATCACATATAAACGTCTTCGAGACCTCTTGCTCCAAGAGAAGGGAGCTCTCGGTCTATTGGTCTTTCTCCCCAATGGAAGAGGGCAATCCGGTCACTTCATGCTCCTCAACCTCCTCATTCTTCTCTAGGGAATTAGAGTGATGTTCAACATGTGTATCACCCCTAGAAGTAGCCTCATCCAATGTATCAGCACCCAAGACAACATCATCCTTGGCTGTTTGCAATTTTGTCAATTGTTTTCTATGAAATTCCACGAGAAGAGAATATTTATCCTCATAACAGTCAACGCATATGCTCATTTCATCACATGAACAAGTCATAGAATTATCAAGATCATCACTATGAGAAGCACTAGGTAAGACTCCATTAGACTCAAAAGTGCTAGGTGGATTTGCAACATTCATCTCAATCCTAGGATCATTCTCTTGGCACTTTTGAGGTTCATGCTCTTCTTCATCAAAGCAAGGAATTGATTCAACTTGAACTCCTCCCTCCAAATTCATGTCATCAGGATTTACAACCATATTGAAAGGTAGGTCACCTTGCTGTGCCTCTTCCTCGGCCTTTGTATTCATCCATTGAGAAGCAAATGAAATAATGGCCTCTTGTTGCTTTGCATGCTGATCAAATATTGAGTCTAACCTCTCCATAAAGGATGCACACATTTGCATCATCAAATCATTTGTACTAGAAGAGGGAGAATCTGGACTTGGAGAAGCATACTCATTGGGCATTTGAGCATGAAAGAAGTCATTCTGCTCCATATGTGTAGGAACACAGCTTTGTAAAGGCTCTGGATGATCATAAAAATTGTGTCCATAGTCATGAGGAGGTGGATTAGGCTCATATGGATAAGCTTCCTGATAGGCACACACATCCGGCCTTTGAGCACAAGAAGAATTAGGCCTCATTTGGTAAGGATCATGATCTTGATATGGAGGAGCATAACCTTGTTGATCTTCAAAAGCATGATATGGAGTAACATAACCTCCTCCCCCCCACTGAAAGCTTGGATGGTCCCTCCATCCTGAATTATAAGAGTTGGTGGAAGGGTTATGCTCTAGGAATGGAGGTCTGCTGTCATAGAATTGTTGTGAACTGGTGGCCATGTCTTGAGGTGCGAATGAGGCATATGGCCTTGTAAAGTCACTCATTCTGCCATCCATTAAGCACAAGCTTTAAAATGTCCTGCAAAAATAGGCAAAACAAACCAACAAAGACCTGCAAAACAATCACAAACACCAGACAGCCAGCAAATACAGAATATCCAGACAGTTTCCAGCAGAGAACAGAATATATTCAGCACAGGTAGACAGCAAATTCCAGCATTCAAAGGCCAACGAAATCAGCCGAACACTTCCAGAACACTTCTAAAACAGTCTCAACTATACAGAATGCAAATAAAACTATGTCCAGAATAAATCAAAAGTATACTCAAAACCTACAACTAAAAATCACCTACAACAAAAACTAAGAAAATGTAACTAAAAACCTAAGACAAGAAAGAATTTAACCAAACCGGCAGCGGCGCCAATTTGATTTAATTTCTTTTTCGTCGTCTAAAAAGAGCTAAAGCAAATAAAACTAAGAATTAAACTACAGTAGTTAGCAGCAAGTCCTAGGTCAATTCACAGTTCGGTTTTATCTCTTGCTTAGGTCAATTAATTACAAGTTAAGCAAATTATCAAACAGGTTGTGTGCAGGTTTTGTATGTAAGACTAATTAAAACTAATTGAAACTACAACTACAGAATTAAAAGTGAATGAGTGAAAGTATGGATGAGATGTACCTCCTTCTCCAAGTACTTCGTGCTTACGTTTTAATCGGACTTCATATACTTGTTCTTCTTAATATAAACTAGTTAAATTCTCAAGATCTCTTTAATCAAAGAAGTCTACAAGAGTTTAACTAATTTAATTAAGGCTTAAGCTCTTTCAAGCCAAGAACATACCATAAGCAACACTAAACACTAAATCTAGCATTTAGGAAACAAATTCATTCCACAAATGTAAGAGGAGCTAATCGCACACACATACATATATGAAACTACAAGAATTAAGCCTCGGTTTTCATGTTCTTAACATAAAAGAGAGATTTCAAACTAACATAAAGTAGAACACCTAAAACTAGATGTCTAACCTATACACGCCTAATCAAGGTCATACATAGGCAAAAATATACATCTAGCTTGAAACCTAAAAGAGAAAATTACAAGCATATGAAGCCATAGGTTAAGTCTACAAGCACATTTCCTTGGAGAAGAAGGTTAGGCGATCTAGCCGGACATGGAGATGAAGGCAGATGAAGGTGATTGTGAAGTTCTGGACATGGCGGAGGTGAAGAAGATGAAAATGGAGTTGAGAGAGTTTGTTAGAGGAGAGAGAAAGTGAAAGTGAAGTGAAAGATCAGATATGTTCAGATGATAGTTATGTTTTGGGTTTATAGTGGTGAGTAACTTTGGGATTATCGCCCAAAGGGTATTTTTGGTATTTGGTAAAAGGTGAGAATGAATGTGGATTAGATCTCATCTCCATGCATTTCCAAAGGTTCCTCCTTTTTCTCCAAGTGATTGTGCTTCCCTTTTTGCCCTTAATGAGGCCTCCAGACTTGAATTTGGCCTTGGCGCCAATTTTGCCTCATTTGGAAAGCTCCCCAAGTACTTTCAAGCTGCAGGGCTGACTTTGCCTTAAATTAACTCTGCACCTGAGACTTCTGAAAAGTAGTTGATATTTCTGATCATTGTGCAGTTTGGCTCATGTACTCGCTGGCTGATGGACTTCAGCTTCCGGATGCAAGACTTCATCTCGCAAGCGCAAGCACATTTACTTCCGGATGAGAATCCACTGGATGAGAATCCACTTCCGGATGTAGCTCTCTGTCCGCCAGCGCCAGCACGTTTACTTCCGGATGTAAATCCACTTCCGGATGGAAGTCCGCTTCTTCAAGTAGCTCAGCTTCCGGATGTGACTTTGCTTCCGGATGCAAACTTGCATCTTGATATGAGTACTCTTCCAAATGTGAATATGCTTCCGGATGTGAACCTTCATCCGGATGTGACTTTGAGTACTCTTCATCTAGCCTTCCTTCTTGCCAAATTATCTCCATTGAAGCTCCACCAAGGGTGTGTGGGGCCCACTTGGGACCCCCCTACATGAAAAACATATCTCATAGTCAAAATGACCAAAATACCCTTAGTTCCATAAAATGCAAGTAATAAGGCTATTATTCTTCAAATATTTATACATAAGCATGTGCATTAAAATGTATCAATAATGATCAAATATAACAAATAAACCATACTAATTAAGCTCAAATGCACATGCTTAAAGGTATGAAATTTGGTCTAATCACCCACCAAAACAAGTTTTAAGACCAATTGCTCGTTTTAGGCCCAAAACAAACGCAAGTTTGGTTTTTGTTCTTTGTAATCTCCTATATGGGTTTTAGCACCAAACGTATCTCAAGTGTGGTACTTTTGGTCAACAAACACCAAAAGTTTGTCAAATGCCCCACCAAAACAAGTTTTAAGCCCAATTGCTCGTTTTAGGCCCAAAAGAAATGCAAGTTTGGTTTTTGATCTTTGTAATCTCCTTTTTGGGTTTTAGGCCCCAAAGTATCTCAAGTGTGGTACTTTTGGTCAACAAACATCAAAAGTTTGTCAAGTGCCCCACCAAAACAAGTTTTAAGCCCAATTGCTCGTATTAGGCCCAAAAGAAACGCAAGTTTGCTTTTTGATCTTTGTCATCTCCTTTTATGATTTTCGGCCCCAAAGTATCTCAAGTGTGGTACTTTTGGTCAACAAACACCAAAAGTTTGTCAAATGCCCCACCAAAACAAGTTTTAAGCCCAATTGCTCGTTTTAGGCCCAAAAGAAACGCAAGTTTGGTTTTTGATCTTTGTAATCTCCTTTTTGGGTTTTAGGCCCCAAAGTATCTCAAGTGTGGTACTTTTGGTCAACAAACACCAAAAGTTTGTCAAATGCCCCACCAAAACAAGTTTTAAGCCCAATTGCTGGTTTTAGCAACATAAGGATCACAAGTTTGGTTTTTGATGTTTGTAATCTCCTTCATGTGTTTTAGCGCCCAAAGTATCGCTAGTATGGTACTTTTGGTCAACAAACACCAAAGTTTGTCAAATGCCCCACCAAAACAAGTTTTAAGACCAATTGCTCGATTTAGGCCCAAAACAAACGCAAGTTTGGTTTTTGTTCTTTGTAATCTCCTATATGGGTTTTAGCACCAAACGTATCTCAAGTGTGGTACTTTTGGTCAACAAACACCAAAAGTTTGTCAAATGCCCCACCAAAACAAGTTTTAAGCCCAATTGCTCGTTTTAGGCCCAAAAGAAATGCAAGTTTGGTTTTTGATCTTTGTAATCTCCTTTTTGGGTTTTGGCGCCCAAAGTATCGCTAGTGTGGTACTTTTGGTCAACAAACACCAAAGTTTGTCAAATGCCCCACCAAAACAAGTTTTAAGACCAATTGCTCGTTTTAGGCCCAAAACAAACGCAAGTTTGGTTTTTGTTCTTTGTAATCTCCTATATAGGTTTTAGTGCCACAAGTATCTCAATTGTGGTACTTTTGGTCAACAAACACCTAAAGTTTGTCAAATGCCCCACCAAAACAAGTTTTAAGCCCAATTGCTCGTTTTAGGCCCAAAAGAAACGCAAGTTTGGTTTTTGATCTTTGTAATCTCCTTTTTGGGTTTTAGGCCCCAAAGTATCTCAAGTGTGGTACTTTTGGTAAACAAACATCAAAAGTTTGTCAAATGCCCCACCAAAACAAGTTTTAAGCCCAATTGCTCGTTTTAGCAACATAAGGATCACAAGTTTGGTTTTTGCTCTTTGTAATCTCCTTTTTGGTTTTGGCGCCCAAAGTATCGCTAGTGTGGTACTTTTGGTCAACAAACACCAAAAGTTTGTCAAATGCCCCACCAAAACAAGTTTTAAGCCCAATTGCTCGTTTTAGGCCCAAAAGAAACGTTAGTTTGGTTTTTGATCTTTGTAATCTCCTTTTTGGGTTTTAGGCCCCAAACTATCTCAAGTGTGGTACTTTTGGTCAACAAACACCAAAAGTTTGTCAAATGCCCCACCAAAACAAGTTTTAAGCCCAATTGCTCGTTTTAGCAACATAAGGATCACAAGTTTGGTTTTTGATCTTTGTAATCTCCTTTTTGGGTTTTGGCGCCCAAAGTATCGCTAGCGTGGTACTTTTGGTCAACAAACACCAAAGTTTGTCAAATGCCCCACCAAAACAAGTTTTAAGACCAATTGCTCGTTTTAGGCCCAAAAGAAACGCAAGTTTGGTTTTTGATCTTTGTAATCTCCTTTTTGGGTTTTAGGCCCCAAAGTATCTCAAGTGTGGTACTTTTGGTCAACAAACACCAAAAGTTTGTCAAATGCCCCACCAAAACAAGTTTTAAGCCCAATTGCTGGTTTTAGCAACATAAGGATCACAAGTTTGGTTTTTGATGTTTGTAATCTCCTTCATGTGTTTTAGCGCCCAAAGTATCGCTAGTGTGGTACTTTTGGTCAAGAAACACCAAAGTTTGTCAAATGCCCCACCAAAACAAGTTTTAAGACCAATTGCTCGTTTTAGGCCCAAAACAAACGCAAGTTTGGTTTTTGTTCTTTGTAATCTCCTATATGGGTTTTAGCACCAAACGTATCTCAAGTGTGGTACTTTTGGTCAACAAACACCAAAAGTTTGTCAAATGCCCCACCAAAACAAGTTTTAAGCCCAATTGCTCGTTTTAGGCCCAAAGAAATGCAAGTTTGGTTTTTGATCTTTGTAATCTCCTTTTTGGGTTTTAGGCCCCAAAGTATCTCAAGTGTGGTACTTTTGGTCAACAAACACCAAAAGTTTGTCAAGTGCCCCACCAAAACAAGTTTTAAGCCCAATTGCTCGTTTTAGCAACATAAGGATCACAAGTTTGGTTTTTGATCTTTGTAATCTCCTTTTGCGTTTTGGCGCCCAAAGTATTGCTAGTGTGGTACTTTTGGTCAACAAACACCAAAGTTTGTCAAATGCCCCACCAAAACAAGTTTTAAGACCAATTGCTCGTTTTAGGCCCAAAACAAACGCAAGTTTGGTTTTTGTTCTTTGTAATCTCCTATATGGGTTTTAGTGCCACAAGTATCTCAAGTGTGGTACTTTTGGTCAACAAACACCAAAAGTTTGTCAAATGCCCCACCAAAACAAGTTTTAAGCCCAATTGCTCGTTTTAGGCCCAAAAGAAACGCAAGTTTGGTTTTTGATCTTTGTAATCTCCTTTTTGGGTTTTAGGCCCCAAAGTATCTCAAGTGTGGTACTTTTGGTAAACAAACACCAAAAGTTTGTCAAATGCCCCACCAAAACAAGTTTTAAGCCCAATTGCTCGTTTTAGCAACATAAGGATCACAAGTTTGGTTTTTGCTCTTTGTAATCTCCTTTTTGGGTTTTGGCGCCCAAAGTATCGCTAGTGTGGTACTTTTGGTCAACAAACACCAAAAGTTTCTCAAATGCCCCACCAAAACAAGTTTTAAGCCCAATTGCTCGTTTTAGGCCCAAAAGAAACGTTAGTTTGGTTTTTGATCTTTGTAATCTCCTTTTTGGGTTTTAGGCCCCAAACTATCTCAAGTGTGGTACTTTTGGTCAACAAACACCAAAAGTTTGTCAAATGCCCCACCAAAACAAGTTTTAAGCCCAATTGCTCGTTTTAGCAACATAAGGATCACAAGTTTGGTTTTTGATCTTTGTAATCTCCTTTTGGGTTTTGGAGCCCAAAGTATCGCTAGCGTGGTACTTTTGGTCAACAAACACCAAAGTTTGTCAAATGCCCCACCAAAACAAGTTTTAAGACCAATTGCTCGTTTTAGGCCCAAAACAAACGCAAGTTTGGTTTTTGTTCTTTGTAATCTCCTATATGGGTTTTAGTGCCAAACGTATCTCAAGTGTGGTACTTTTGGTCAACAAACACCAAAGTTTGTCAAATGCCCCACCAAAACAAGTTTTAAGCCCAATTGCTCGTTTTAGGCCCAAAAGAAACCCAAGTTTGATTTTTGATCTTTGTAATCTCCTTTTTGGGTTTAGGCCCCAAAGTATCTCAAGTGTGGTACTTTTGGTCAACAAACACCAAAAGTTTGTCAAATGCCCCACCAAAACAAGTTTTAAACCCAATTGCTCGTTTTAGCAACAAAAGGATCCCAAGTTTGGTTTTTGATGTTTGTAATCTCCTTCATGTGTTTTAGCGCCCAAAGTATCGCTAGCATGGTACTTTTGGTCAACAAACACCAAAGTTTGTCAAATGCCCCACCAAAACAAGTTTTAAGCCCAATTGCTCGTTTTAGGCCCAAAAGAAACGCAAGTTTGGTTTTTGATCTTTGTAATCTCCTTTTTGGGTTTTAGGCCCCAAAGTATCTCAAGTGTGGTACTTTTGGTCAACAAACACCAAAAGTTTGTCAAATGCCCCACCAAAACAAGTTTTAAGCCCAATTGCTCGTTTTAGCAACATAAGGATCACAAGTTTGTTTTTGATCTTTGTAATCTCCTTTTTGGGTTTTGGCGCCCAAAGTATCGCTAGCGTGGTACTTTTGGTCAACAAACACCAAAGTTTGTCAAATGCCCCACCAAAACAAGTTTTAAGACCAATTGCTCGTTTTAGGCCCAAAACAAACGCAAGTTTGGTTTTTGTTCTTTGTAATCTCCTATATGGTTTTAGTGCCAAAAGTATCTCAAGTGTGGTACTTTTGGTCAACAAACACCAAAAGTTTGTCAAATGCCCCACCAAAACAAGTTTTAAGCCCAATTGCTCGTTTTAGGCCCAAAAGAAACGCAAGTTTGGTTTTTGATCTTTGTAATCTCCTTTTTGGGTTTTAGGCCCCAAAGTATCTCAAGTGTGGTACTTTTGGTCAACAAACACCAAAAGTTTGTCAAATGCCCCACCAAAACAAGTTTTAAGCCCAATTGCTCGTTTTAGCAACAAAAGGATCACAAGTTTGGTTTTTGATGTTTGTAATCTCCTTCATGTGTTTTAGCGCCCAAAGTATCGCTAGCGTGGTACTTTTGGTCAACAAACACCAAAGTTTGTCAAATGCCCCACCAAAACAAGTTTTAAGACCAATTGCTCGTTTTAGGCCCAAAACAAACGCAAGTTTGGTTTTTGTTCTTTGTAATCTCCTATATGGGTTTTAGTGCCAAAAGTATCTCAAGTGTGATACTTTTGGTAAACAAACACCAAAAATTTGTCAAATGCCCCACCAAAACAAGTTTTAAGCCCAATTGCTCGTTTTAGCAACATAAGGATCACAAGTTTGGTTTTTGCTCTTTGTAATCTCCTTTTTGGGTTTTTGCGCCCAAAGTATCGCTAGTGTGGAACTTTTGGTCAACAAACACCAAAGTTTGTCAAATGCCCCACCAAAACAAGTTTTAAGACCAATTGCTCGTTTTAGGCCCAAAACAAACGCAAGTTTGGTTTTTGTTCTTTGTAATCTCTTATATGGGTTTTAGTGCCAAAAGTATCTCAAGTGTGGTACTTTTGGTCAACAAACACCAAAAGTTTGTCAGATGCCCCACCAAAACATGTTTTAAGCCCAATTGCTCGTTTTAGGCCCAAAAGAAACGCAAGTTTGGTTTTTGATCTTTGTAATATCCTTTTGGGTTTTAGGCCCCAAAGTATCGGTAGTGTGACACTTTGGGTCAAAAAACACCAAAGGTTTGTCAAATGCCCACCAAAACAAGTTTTAAGACCAATTGCTCGTTTTAGGGCCAAAAGAAACGCAAGTTTGGTTTTAGATCTTTTAGATCTTTGTAATCTCCTATTTGGGTTTTAGCGCCCAAAGTATCTCAAGTTTGATACTTTTGGTCAACAAACACCAAAAGTTTGTCAAATGCCCCACCAAAACAAGTTTTAAGCCCAATTGCTCGTTTTAGCAACATAAGGATCACAAGTTTGGTTTTTGATCTCTGTAATCTCCTTCATGTGTTTTAGTGCCCAAAGCATCTCAAGTGTGACACTTTGGGTCAACAAACACCAAAGGTTTGTTAAATGCCCCACCAAAACAAGTTTTAAGCCCAATTGCTCGTTTTAGCAACATAAGGATCACAAGTTTGGTTTTTGATGTTTGTAATCTCCTTCATTTGTTTTAGTGCCCAAAGTATCGCAAGTGTGGTACTTTTGGTCAACAAACACCAAAAGTTTGTCAAATGCCCCACCAAAACAAGTTTTAAGACCAATTGCTCGTTTTAGACCCAAAACAAACGCAAGTTTGGTTTTTGTTCTTTGTAATCTCTTATATGGGTTTTAGTGCCAAAAGTATCTCAAGTGTGGTACTTTTGGTCAACAAACACCAAAAGTTTGTCAAATGCCCCACCAAAACAAGTTTTAAGCCCAATTGCTCGTTTTAGGCCCAAAAGAAACGCAAGTTTGGTTTTTGATCTTTGTAATATCCTTTTTGGGTTTTAGGCCCCAAAGTATCGCTAGTGTGACACTTTGGGTCAACAAACACCAAAGGTTTGTCAAATGCCCCACCAAAACAAGTTTTAAGACCAATTGCTCGTTTTAGGGCCAAAAGAAACGCAAGTTTGGTTTTAGATCTTTTAGATCTTTGTAATCTCTTATTTGGGTTTTAGCGCCCAAAGTATCTCAAGTGTGATACTTTTGGTCAACAAACACCAAAAGTTTGTCAAATGCCCCGCCAAAACCAGTTTTAAGCCCAATTGCTCGTTTTAGCAACATAAGGATCACAAGTTTGGTTTTTGATCTTTGTAATCTCCTTCTTGTGTTTTAGTGCCCAAAGCATCTCAAGTGTGACACTTTGGGTCAACAAACACCAAAGGTTCTGGATCTCTACTTTACGGAAACAATATTATTTCTGGTGCCATTATTCCTACTTCCGCGGCTATAGGTTTGCACTTTTACCCAATATGGGAGGCGGCATCTGTTGATGAATGGTTATACAATGGCGGTCCTTATGAACTAATTGTTCTAGACTTCTTACTTGGTGTAGCTTGTTACATGGGTCGTGAGTGGGAACTTAGTTTTCGTCTGGGTATGCGCCCTTGGATTGCTGTTGCATATTCAGCTCCTGTTGCAGCTGCTACTGCTGTTTTCTTGATCTATCCAATTGGTCAAGGAAGCTTTTCTGATGGTATGCCTGATTAGACCAAATTTCATACCTTTAAGCATGTGCATTTGAGCTTAATTAGTATGGTTATTTGTTATATTTGATCATTATTGATACATTTTCATGCACATGCTTATGTATAAATATTTGAAGAATAATAGCCTTATTACTTGCATTTTATGGAACTAAGGGTATTTTGGTCATTTTGACTATGAGATATGTTTTTCATGTAGGGGGGTCCCAAGTGGGCCCCACACACCCTTGGTGGAGCTTCAATGGATATAATTTGGCAAGAAGGAAGGCTAGATGAAGAGTACTCAAAGTCACATCCGGATGAAGGTTCACATCCGGAAGCATATTCACATTTGGAAGAGTACTCATATCAGGATGCAAGTTTACATCCGGAAGCAAAGTCACATCCGGAAGCTGAGCTACTTGAAGAAGCGGACTTCCATCCGAAGTGGATTTACATCCGGAAGTAACGTGCTGGCGCTGGCGGACAGAGAGCTACATCCGGAAGTGGATTCTCATCCAGTGGATTCTCATTCGGAAGTAAATGTGCTTGCGCTTGCGAGATGAAGTCTTGCATCCGGAAGCTGAAATCCATCAGCCAGCGAGTACATGAGCCAAACTGCACAATGATCAGAAATGTCAACTACTTTTCAGAAGTCTTTGTGCAGAGTTAATTTAAGGCAAAGTCAGCCCTGCAGCTTTCTAATGAGGCAAAATTGGCGCCAAGGTCAAATTCAAGTCTGGAGGCTCATTAAGGGTAAAAAGGCAGAACAATCACTTGAGGAAAAAGGAGGAACCTTTGGAATTGCATGGAGATGAGATCTAGTCCACATTCATCCTAACCTTTACAAATACCAAAACTACCCTTTGGCGATAATCCCAAAGCTACTCACCACTATAAACCCCAAAACGTAACTAACTTTCACATCGCTGATCACATCTCTTCTCACTTCACTTTCTCTCTCCTCTAACAAACTCTCTCAACTCCATCTTCATCTTCTTCATCTTCTTCACCTCCGCCATGTCCAGAACTTCACAATCACCTTCATCCGCCTTCATCTCCATGTCCGGCTAGATTGCCTAACCTTCTTCTCCAAGGAAGGTGCTTGTAGACTTAACCTATGGCTTCATATATGCTTGTAATTTTCTCTTTTAGGTTTCAAGCTAGATGTATATTTTGCCTATGTATGACCTTGATTAGGCGTGTATAGGTTAGACATCTAGTTTTAGGTGTTCTACTTTATGATAGCTTGAAATCTCTCTTTATGTTAAGAACATGAAAACCGAGGCTTAATTCTTGTAGTTTCATATATGTATGTGTGTGCGATTAGCTCCTCTTACATTTGTGGAATGAATTTGTTTCCTAATGCTAGATTTAGTGTTTAGTGTTGCTTATGGTATGTTCTTGGCTTGAAAGAGCTTAAGCCTTAATTAAATTAGTTAAACTCTTGTAGATCTCTTTGATTAAAGAGATCTTGAGAATTTAACTAGTTTATATTAAGAAAAACAAGTATATGAAGTCCGATTAAAACGTAAGCGCGAAGTACTTGGAGAAGGAGGTACATCTCATCCATACTTTCACTCATTCACTTTTAATTCTGTAGTTGTAGTTTTAATTAGTTTTAATTAGTCTTACATACAAAACCTGCACACAACCTGTTTGATAATTTGCTTAACTTGTAATTAATTGACCTAAGCAAGAGATAAAACCGAACTGTGAATTGACCTAGGACTTGCTGCTAACTACTGAAGTTTAATTCTTAGTTTTATTTGCTTTAGCTCTTTTTAGACGACGAAAAAGAGTTAAATCAATTGGCGCCGTTGCCGGGGATGATTGCTTATGCATCCAAGACTTTGATAGAGCTCAAAGAATTATACCAACAACTGAAAAAGAATTATTTGCCATTGTCTTCGGTTTAGACAAATTTCGGCAATACTTACTTCATTCCAAAGTAACTGTATTCACTGATCATGCTGCTGTTCGTTATTTGCTGTCTAAGCCACAAACAAAGCCCAGGCTCTTGCGATGGGTGTTGCTGTTACAAGAATTTGAGTTGGAGATCAAAGACAGAACTGGAAGAGAGAACTTGTAGCTGATCATTTGAGCGTTTGCCAATGGATGTGGAAGGTGTTGATGATTCTTCTCTTGTTTGTGATACCTTCCCAGATGCCTTATTGTATGTTTTGAATGCAAGAAAGATCCTTGGTATGCTCATTTAGTGAACTACCTTGTTGCCGAAGTCACTTCACCCTCTCTGAACAAGCATCAAGTCAAAAGTTGAAGAGGGATGCTGGTTATTATGTTTTGGATGAGCCACACTTGTGGAGGATATGTAATGATCAAATAATCAGAAAGTGTGTGCAAGATGATGAAGTCTCATCAATCCTGGAGTTTTGTCATTCGCTAGCTTGTGGAGGACACTTTGGTGCTAAAAAGACTTCAAGGAAAATTCTGGAGGCTGGATTTTATGGCCAACTCTGTTTAAAGACGCTTATGAGTATTGCAAGTCTTGTGACAAGTGCCAGAGGTTCGGGAGCTTAGGGAAGAGACAGGAGATGCCTCAAGTGCCGATGCTATACTGTGACCCTTTTGATGTTTGGGGTATAGATTTTATGGGACCTTTTCCACCATCTAATGGCTACACATATATCCTGCTGGCAGTGGATTACCTATCTAGGTGGGTGGAAGCTGTGCCAACCAGAGCCAATGATGCGAGGGCTGTGTTGAAATTTTTGAAGTCTAATATCTTTTGCCGGTTTGGAGTTCCTAAGGCTTTGGTGAGTGATCAAGGGTCTCATTTCTGTAACAAGCTTATGTCTTCATTGCTCAGTCAATTTGGGGTGAATCATAAGGTTTCTACACCTTACCACCCCCAAACCAATGGAGAGGCTGAGGTGAGCATCGACAATCAAAAACATCCTTGAGCGTATTGTGAAACCCAGTAGGAAGGATTGGAGCTTGAGACTTGAAGAAGCTCTGTGGGCATATAGAACTTCATTTAAGACTCCTATTGGCATGTCTCCTTATCGGCTCATATATGGAAAAGCTTGTCATTTACCAGTTGAGCTGCAGCACAAGTCTTATTGGGCAGTTAAATCTTGTATTGAGGATATGGATGCTGCTGCTCAAGAGAGGCAGTTGACTCTGAGTGAGCTTGAGGAGCTGAGGAATGAAGCTTTTGAGAACTCAAGGATTTTGAAAGAAAAGACAAAGGCCATTCATGACAGTGGCATTTTGAGGAAGCAGTTCAAAGAGGGAGATCTTGTCTTGTGCTATCGTGTGAGATTCAAATTTTGCGGAGGCGGCAAGCTTAAGACAAGTGGCAAGGACCTTATGAAGTGCTCAAGTCTCATGACTTTGGGATGGTAGAGATCAAGAATCTCAAGGATGGCCGTGTGTACAAGGTCAATGGCCACTTGCTAAAATTGTATAAGGAGAACTTCAAGCCGCCCTAAAGGTCGTTTCTTTCTTTCCTCACTTATTCTTTTATTGCAAATTCTTAAGTGTGGGGGAAGGTGTTAGAATTAGAAAAATTAGGATTATGTTTAAATTTAGTATTTTGTTTAGGTTTGTTAGGTTGTTTAAATATGAAAAAAAAAAAAAAAAAAAAAAAAAAAAAAAATTTCACTAGTGCTGGGGGATGCCTATTTGCGTCAGGAAGTGTCATTGAGGACATAGAGGATTTTGCATCCGGAAGTGCTTTTGCTTCCGGAAGCTCTCACTTAGACTTTGCTACTTAGGATCAGATTGTGTTCACTTTGCTTCCGCTAGGGATGAAGCTCATTGTGCACAAGCGTCGTTGCATCCGAAGCAATTTTGCTTCCGGTAGCAAGTTTGCTTATGCTAGGGGTGAGATTAGAATCTGAACCTAGAGTGACTTCCTATAGCAGTTTTGCTTCCGGTAGCACTTTTGCTTCCGGAGGCATAGCAGCTTGAGATGACATCTAGTTAGGCTTCCTGAGCGTCAGTGAGTAAAAAAAAAAAAAAAAAATTA
This sequence comes from Mimosa pudica, assembly GCA_029929735.1. NCBI lineage: Eukaryota > Viridiplantae > Streptophyta > Magnoliopsida > Fabales > Fabaceae > Mimosa > Mimosa pudica. The sequence continues at coordinate 16,057,627 of JAKELP010000021.1, read as the reverse complement.
AAAATAAAAATAAAATAATAATAATATTTTAGGTTGTGTTTAGTGTAGTCTTGTAAATAATACATGCATATGCGCCATTTGTTTGTTGGAACTGCCCTGCCCTTTATGCTGCTGCTTTGCCTTTCAAATGCATCTTCCTACTTGATTTGATTGGTCCTTGAGGACAATGCATACTTTAAGTTGGGGGGAGGTGTATTATGTGCTTTAAAGTGGTCCTGATTCAAAGCTTTTACACTTGATTTTTGGACTTATTTGGCATGATTTTTCTTGAAATTTGACTTGATTATGGCTTTTGAAAGCAAATGGAATTTCCTCTAGTGTGTAAGTAGAATTTTTGGAATGATTACTTAAGGCATCGCATGGGGGCACTTCTAGGTATAAAGAGGTTATAAGTTTCTCATTTGACTTTTCTTAGGGAGGAAGTGACTGATTAGAGTAAGCTATAAATGTGAGAAGCCTCCAACCGAATTGAGTGGGCCAATAGTTACTTGACCTCCTAGAACTTGTCCTAGCTCTTGTTCGAGATCACAATGCATGGCATGATTGAAAATGAAAGGGGCGTTTCTTTCTAAACCCTCATGACCCAAACACTAAGCCAACCAATATTATCCTTTGATTAACCCCTTTTGGCCATTCACTTTTCTTTTCTACCACCTTGACCAAAGTGTGAATAAGTGATTATAGCATATGCTTGCATTCATATTAGTATTGTATTGTTGTATCTTGTGGAAAGCAAGCTATATGAGTGAGAACAAAAGATGGCTGAGAGCCGCAAGAGAGGAAAAGAAAAGAGAAAATGGCCAAAGGCCAAAGAAAAGAAAAAAAAATAATAAGCCAAAGGCCTATCAAAAGAGAAAAAGAAAGAAAGCACAAAGTGCTTAAGTATGCCAAAGACATAAGATTGAAAAAGAAAAGAGAGATGTAGCGTGCTTTGCGAGGATTGATTTCATTGTATTGCATGCATATGTGGTGATTACTTGTTCATGTCATTGGTCATTGACTACTATCCATCATTCACCATTCATTATTAGCCTTCCATCTAACCCCAAAGTCCCCTAGATTTGGTTGTGCTATGCTACTAATGGGTGGAGAACTTAGAGCTATTACAAGCTTATGGAGAGGGTTAAGTGCATTGAGCCAAAGAGTGATCACAAGTCCCTAGTTAGGCATTTTTCCTAACTTGAGTGAATGAGTTAAACACTTTATCCGGCGAGGAAAAATCTCAATTGGCACTCCTCCTAAATTTTAGTTGATTGTTAAACTTGGATTCGCTTTGTATTCTTAGATTTGGCCCATGCGAAGCTTTAGGGAAGGGTCAAGAAGATCAACAACTTGAACACTATGATAATTCCAATTCCTTCATTATGCTTAATGATTGAGTTAATCTTTTACATGACTTTGCCCGGAGTGCAAAGCTTAAGTGTGGGGGATTTGATTAGACCAAATTTCATACCTTTAAGCCATGTGCATTTGAGCTTAATTAGTATGGTTTATTTGTTATATTTGATCATTATTGATACATTTTCATGCACATGCTTATGTATAAATATTTGAAGAATAAT